>CAJQZN010041280.1:0-40687 GCA_907164685.1 Colias eurytheme
AAATAATTTGGAAAATCCAAAAGTGCACGCCTCATAATTTTTTTTTAATAAATATTTATTAATTATTATTTTTGTTTATTTAATAACAATTAAACCACATCGAATCAGACCCTGAAAAATGAAAGGGTTCTATTCCTGAGCATACTCAAGCGTAAGAGAAAAAAAAAGACTCGATTAGTAAAGTATTTCGGTCGCTATCGTGTTAACAAGAAAAAGGATCCGCACATACAGACACACGGACGTCCAAGACAGAACTTTTTTAAACTGTTTTTTAACTAGTTTAAATAACAAAAATGACATCAAAAATATCATGAACGTTAAAAATAGTGTTTTTTAGGGTTCCGTAGCCAAAATGGCAAAAACGGAACCCTTATAGTTTCGTCATGTCCGTCTGTCCGTCTGTCCGTCTGTCCGTCTGTCACAGCCGATTTACTCGGAAACTATAAGTACTACAGTGATGAAATTTGATGGGAATATGTGTTGTATGAACCGCTACAAAAATATGACACTAAATAGTAAAAAAAAGAATTGGGGGTGGGGCCCCCCATACATGTAACTGAGGGATGAAATTTTTTTTTTCGATGTACATACCCGTGTGGGGTATCAATGGAAAGGTCTTTTAAAATGATATAAAGTTTTCTAAAAAACATTTTTCTTAAAGTGAACGGTTTTTGAGATATCAGCTCTCAAAGTCGTAAAAAGTATGTCCCCCCCCCTCTATTTTTATAACTACGGGGTATAAAATTCTAAAAAAAATAGAGGTGATGCATGCTAATTAACTCTTTCAACGATTTTTGGTTTGATCAAAGTATCTCTTATAGTTTTTGAGATAGGTTGATTTAACTGTAATTTATTATATTTGCTGCTACGGAACCCTTTGTGCGCGAGCCCGACTCGCACTTGGCCGGTTTTTCTTAATATGTGTGTGTATGTATTATCTTACAAGTGCAATGTATGATACATAAAGACATTTTAAGTTTGAAAAATCAGATGTTTTGCGCGAAGTGACAGTAGTACCCACCTCAACGCTTCGCTTATGAGGCGTGCAATAGGAATTAACAATATCACAAACATGTGACACAACTAGTATTTTACCGATTCCATACGTGGTCATACATGTTTCAAAACACAAACTTTTACTATTATTTCAATTTATCCGGTATAATTAAGACTTAATAGTGATACATGTGTTCATTATAAATACAAATAGGAATTAACAATATCACGAATACGTGGCACAACTAAAATTTTACCGATACCACCCGTGGTCATTCTCCTTTCAACCTTATTGCTAAGGACTACGTTTCCAAACATCAAGATAATCAATTAAACTACCTAAATAGAGAGAACAATAAGAAACATATATATAAGTTTATGTTAGGTTCGGTTTGATTTGTTCGCGAAACAAACCGCGAGACACAGCTAGTATCCCTACTAAATACCTATTATAAATGCGAAAGTAACTCTGTCTGTCTGTCTGTTACGCTTTCCCGCTTAAACCTCTCAACCGATTTTGATGAGACAATCTTTAGACCCTGAGAAAGAACATAGGATACCTTTTATCAAAACACCACGCGGGCGAAGCCGCGGGCGGAAGCTAATAATAATATAAATCCTAAAAAGCTACTACCATATTATTTAGTTAACAATTGTTAATCATATTACTCGAACTACATTTACCCAAACATACTCAAGGTAATCATTAGGCAGATGTTCTCAAATTTCGTAAACTCATTATGTTCCTTCTAAATATAACTCGCGAAATAAACAGACAGACTCCGTTTAACTTCATAACAATATTATCGTATTTGCTATATCTTTCGCAAGAACCGGCTTAACTTATAATAACTCTTCTGAATGTTTTTTTGTGTTTTATAAAATGCCTGCGATGAGGTATGTTTATTATTTGGTCGAAGTAGTATAATTACTTGTTAGTTGGAGTGGCCCTGTGATTGTAAAATGCTAACTACTATGAATTAGAAAAACAATTAATCTATTATAAATTATATAAAAATGAAACCCGTTTCGCGTTGTCACGGCATCACGTGTGAACGGGAACGATTTCGATAATTATTTTTTTATTATATTCCTTGAAGTAAGAGGATGGTTCTTATGTAAAGAAAACTTAAATATGTACCACGGGCGAAGCCAGGGCGGACCGCTAGTTGAATATGAAAATATAGAGACATTTATAAGAGCTTTCTGAGATTAACTATTTTTATTGTTATTATATGTTTGTTGTAGGTATGAATAATTATCATTTGGAATATATACTTTTGAGAATCTACTTTTGTTTCTCTTGTGACAAATAGCTGATAATCATACACAAATTATATCATCCAATTTATTATTTGCACTCCATATTATAAGTAAGTACTTATTAGATCTTTTCAGAAGTCGGTTAAAATACGTGTTTCTTGTTAATACAAACACGTAAACACATAAGCACTCTTGGAAGCATTTCAACTGTCATACATAACTGCGAAACTGAATGCATGGAACAGGATTGCAGCTCGAGCGACGCCGGCTTGGAACAATGTTGCAACCCTTTCTCTATTGTTTGCCGTCTTACAGCAAAATATTTGATATGTGAAATTGTATGCATGTATTGTTGTATATTTGAGCATTAAGTGCTTTGCTTTTTCATGGAGATGGTAAGATGTTAAATTTATTATTTTGAAAATAAATAAACAGTCGTGCTAAAATTTTTTTTAAGTTATATTTTTACTAGATTTCCGCCCGCGGCTTCGCCCGCGTTTTCAAAGGAAAACCCGCATAGTTCCCGTTCCCGTGGGATTTTCGGGATAAAAACTATCCTATGTGTTAATCCAAATTACCCTCTATATGTGTGCTAAATTTCATTGTTCAGTAGTATTTGCGTGAAAGAGTAATAAACACACACATCCTCAAAAACTTTCGCATTTATAAATAATATTAAGTAGTAGGATAAGATATCAACTAAAGATATTGAAGCAAAAGTCAAATCACGCTGATAGAAAATATTCTAGTGCTCTATAAAAACCGATAACCTAGATCAATGTTACAAGCAGATATAAAGGAATCGATATTATTTTCAGTTCTATCAAGGAGCAATTGACGTTTTTTCCCGTATTTTTTTAGTAAAAAATCGTAAATCGTGTCAAAGACAATATAGAGCCGAGCTTTATCCAGATATCTGTCGCACTTGAAATGCCTCGAGATTTTTCCTTGTAATTTTATTTTTACAGATAAAATATATGTACTACTTGAAAAAGCTTTCTATTCATATCATGTCGTTCAAATTATTTAATATTTAGTGTCGAATCTAGCATTTAATTTGAAACGAAAATCCATGCCAATTTATAATTAACTTCAGTTTTAGTTACACAGAGATACAAGCTGCAATACATATAATAAAACAAAGTCTTCCACCACATCTGTTTGTCTGTCTGCTATACATTCAAAACTACAGCACCGATTTTTATTCTATTTCCACTATTGAATAGCGTGATTCTCGAGAACGCTCTTACTAGGTAAGTATATCATTTGTTTAGTTTTAGACAACACAGGCGAAGTCGCGGGCGGAAAGCTAGTTTCTATAATATCTATAGTTCGGCAAATTGGAATAGGATTTATAACTAAAAAACTGGCCATTTATCAGAGAGAATGGTCCGCCATGAGCTATGAGCGATGCGGTGGCCGTTTATGCAAAACCTATACGAGGTATAAATTACTCGGTGACGGCTTTAGCGTTTCGTGCCTATCGAGGAACGGTTTAACAGTATTATCTGTAACGCACGTGACGTGTTTTGATCTTTTTCTAAGGATATATTCATGGTAAATCTGTGCTGATACATAACATTAGGTTAGTTTTAAGTGTTGAAATGATAATTGTTTAATTTAACATGAAAGTAGGTATGTGACGCTGTCACAATTATATTATCACAATTATATTATGCGTCTATTTCTATAACGGCTGAATCGATGTTGATAACTCTATTACAATTGAAAACTACCTACTATAAATGAGTTGTATATATGAATATAAATTTAGATGGTTTGCGATGAATAATTCTATACTTACTTGCTTCAAAGACCTTAGTTGTTACGCTATCTGATAATATTATATCGAAGGATATCACAGTAAGATTAATTTAAAAACACCCACGCATGTTAAATTTCAATTAGCAGACAGTAAGTTTACATCAACACAGACAAAGCCAGGCGTATACTTTTGATAATAATATTTAATTATCCTACGATACTTCGTGTATAGAGTACGAATAATAAACAATTTATTGAAGCAACAATACAATCTTTTAAATCGTAAATAATCACCGGTTATACAATACTTGGCTCACGATATTTTTCGACATAAATAAATGTTTTTAACCGTTTGAACAATGGTCACGATTTATTTGATTACTGATTGATTCTGACCGTCAGGAAATATTTTACTTAAATCCTACCATCCTACTAATTATTATAATAATAAAAAACTGCGTGTCTATAATAATAAAAAACTTAATTTCCATATACAATACATATTATACCAATATAAACGGAAGAAAGACTGTCTGTTACTTTTTCACGCTTAATTCTTTTTGTAAGATTTATATGAACTTTCATAAAAATACTACTTTTTCATAGAAAATAAAACAAGAAATAGGTTAAATAGGGGTAAGTTTGCACCAGAAACAACATTCGCGCATGCACGAAGTTATAGTTATCTAGTTTTTAATAATATAAGATCTTGAAGATAGCGTTAAGTGAATAAAGGTGGGATTACATTCGATACGATTTAAAATTTGTCAGGAAAACTGTCTAATTTCGTCAAATCTAATTTATTATATATATTTTAGTTATAGAAGTGCCATGAGATGCATTTTATTTACAGAATATCCTCCGATTTTTCCGCTTGCTGATACCTACTATTCATGATAGCCTGTTTCACACTTTTTGACATCTATTTTGAAAGAAAGATTTTCTTACATTAGTTGTAATTTTAAATGACATATATACTAAAAAGATATGCTATGCACATACCAGGAAGCTATACAACGGACAATATTTGAAATTATTTATGTCATAATTAACAATTTCAAAATTATGCTCGAAATAAATATTTATTATACTTTTCTTATTACTTTATCTATCTATCTCAAACTCAAATTTATTTATTCAATAACTTCTTCGAAAAGCACTTTTGAAACGTCATTACATATTTTTAACATTTACCTACTACACGTTTATCGCCATGTAGTCTCACCCTTATCAGCGCGTGCCCTGGCGCAGATCCAAGCGACATGACACTCCTCCAGCCTCTCCACATGTGTGTCAGCAGTGACATTACAACACTGTATTCGTTTGCCTTCCATTCGTTTGAGAAACCTCTTTATTATGAGATTTCTTTAAATTTGGTTTTAAATTTTACTTGATAAGAGATTTGTTTTAAATTTGAAGTTTTTTATGTTTATTTGATGCGTTCGTTTGTTCGTTGCGTTCGTTGCGAGCCGTTTACAATAAATAAACGACAGAAACTCCTTAGTTTAAGAGACACAAGTAGATTATTGTATTTATGTGAAGATAATATTTAAACATAGCATGTATATATAGCACAGCTTGATAACCAAACATAGAAATGCAATATGTTGCTATTATAATACGGAATTTCATCATAAGATCACTGCTTTACCTATCCATAAATCCCGTAGCAAGCAAATCGATCCAGCTTACCTTACCTACCTTAAAAGAAGCGCTCAATATTAAATATTTCGCAACTCGAATCAGGAACATTCTACAGTTCACTTTAAAGCAGTTTTGCAAAATAATAAATACTGAGCGCAAATAAACTCGACAATACAAAGACACTAATTTCGCAGATGTCTATATTTAGTAGAGTCTTAGTAGAGTCCATTATCGTCGGAGAATAATTACTATTATTATTAAGCAACAGAATCATTTGCATTTCAAGAATACGTAATTTGTTTTGGCAGACGGTTTACGACAATTTGTTTAATATATAAACTTTGGCGTTATGTTACTTTTGATTAAAATTGGCAAGCTCTATCCGAGGTCTGTTACAGGCTATTTTCATTTGGAATAACAACCTTAAGAGCTTTTGCGAAGGCGAAGTATGGGCGGAGTAATTGACGTGTACGAGAAAATCTTGGTAGGAAAATCTAGTATAGAATGGAAAAGGAGATTTGATCACTGTAGCCTAATTTGGTAATAGTTGTTATGTATTTACGTATATTCTGATATCAAAATAGAGCTTAATTAAGTATTTGATTACTAATATACCTACTATGTACTATGACTATTATATCTATACTTAATATTATAAAGCTGAAGAGGTTGTTTGTTTGTGTGAACGCGATAATCTCAAGAAGTACTGGTCCGATTTGTCCGATTCTCTCAGTGTTGGATAGCTCATTTATCGAAGAAAGCTATGGGCTATATATCATCATGCTAAGATCAACAGAAGTGAAGCCAGACGGGTGAAAACGCGTAGCGGAATTTTAAAGATTTAAACATACAAAGGGACAAAGGGACAGAGAAAGCGATTTTATACTATGTAGTGATTACTAAATTACAAATCAAATAAAAAACATAATCAACTAACAATTAGAAACTGATTCATATTTCATAGACACAAACTATTTTAATTATTTTTTACAAAGCCACTGCAGTGACTTCGTAAAACTATACCCTTTTCACATGTCACTTCTGGGTCCATACACCAAAAACTGCCGTCTCCTGTCTCTGCTAAAGATTAATTGCTTTTTGGTTTAGTTACTCCACTGTGTAGTTAATTAAATTTCATTACTTTATGGGATGCGACCCTTGCGAAAAATGAGGGTAGTTTACCAGCTATGTAGGTAGAACTTTTGTTTGAGGAAAATGGTGTGACAATTTATCAAAGGGTGGTTTAATGAAATATAGGTATGTATATACATATATTGTTTAGGACGACTAAAACTCTAAAATGTATGAAAATATAAACTTACTAGTTGCGCTCCGCGGTTTTACCCGCATGATAATATACCTATAGGCTTCCTCGATAAATCCAACACCGAAAGAATTCTTCAAATCGGACCAGTAGTTCTTGAGATTAGCGCGTTCAAACAAAGAAACTCTTCAGCTGTATACTATTATTAGTATAGAATTTTAATAATACACATGTGGTCGAACTTCTACAGTCAGACATCAGAACATTACCTTATATCTTCACTAAGCATCAAACCAAATTGACTTCTTGATTGTAAATTTCATGCATCAACAGATGTTCACGAGCCACGAAGTCTCATATTATAATATTTTTTAATAAAATCCCATATTATGTAGCTTTTCTTATAAAAGAGAGCGTGTGTCGAGCGCACCTGTCAGAAGTGAAACTTCTTTGGCAATATTCAAAGAATGATAAAATTCAAAAGCGCCGCCTTACTCTATGATGTGACGGTATTGCCATGACGCGACCTTGAAATTTTACTATCGCCCAAACAAGTTTAACTTCAAAAATATTCAATGATGTATTGTGTATCTTCTACTATATTAAAAACTTTGATCATCCGTCCATTCAAACACTAAAAACGCCTTCCCCGCTACATTGTTTAACCCCGTTTTTCTTCGTCAGATTAATGACCAGATAAAGTTCCATGTAGTTGAAGTTTAGTTTAAGTTTAAAGACTTAGCGAGGAACTTTTGAATGATAGTAGCTTTAGTAATGAATGGCTCCGTTAGTTTTTATTTGAAAGAGATTTTGAATCATGGGGCAGACGTGAGATGCATTTTCTTTATGTTATTAATCAAAAAGATGTGTGAATATAGGAGTATTGCAAATTCGATTCGGGATTACACAATATAAGTTACATATGTATCCTGAATCGAATTTCCAATATGTAACAAAAGTAAGAGGTTTATTTCTTATCATATAAGGGTAGTCATAAATTTTATATAAATTAATTTCTATCTGCTAAATAATCTATAATTTGTATGATACCTACTTAATATTATATGTATTATGTACTATCAATTTCATTCGGCCAATAAACATCTTTATACCTGCTTCGCTTTATTTTCAGAAAACATGCCTGATTTGATATAAGACTTGCTTCGCTTAAGGATGCTTGTATATTTACAAGCATATAAATAAATGCTTGATATGCGATACCTATCCATAAACTACAAACTAAGAGAAGAATGAAGTTTTTAGTTTATAGGTATTTATTTTCAAAACATTCTACTAAGTATTTAAGGAATATAACATACTAGCTTACTGCCCGCGGCTACGCCCTCAATGTCTAAAACCTAATAAATTATATACTAAAAAAAACCGCAAATCCGTTGCGTAGTTTTAAAGATTTAAGCATACAAGGAACATTATCAGTGTTAATCCCGGGATAAACATGCGAACCTCTAAACCTCAAATATTGACATGGTGTGACAAATATTGGAAGGGCTCAGTTTGTGTGTTTGTTACAAACCGCTATGTTAATTATAACAGTGTTTTTGTATATGTGGAGTAAATATTGTTTTGTTTTTGAAATTTACTTGTTGTAAGAGAGATGTCATGATTATTTTAATTTACTAAGTCGAAACTTCAGCTTTTTTATTCGAAACGATAAATAATTGTTTTGTAGCATATATAATCAGAAAATAAATCTATATATACATATTATCCCAATATTATCCCACAAGAGATATTAATCCCTTGTGGGATAATATGTCCTACTATTAAAATGACTTTCTTCACTTTATATTATTTATAGAAGAGACATGCTAATGTAAATGGCAAAAAAATATATTTTAATCATATAAAACCGCACAAAACTATACCTAATGGATAAAAGAAACCGCCATTACAAATAAAAAAGATATTCAAGGTTTAATAATGTGCCAAATTCCTGTCAAATTAATCATTTTGTTTTTACTTTCAGCTCGTAATTGTGTCTACTTAGTATTTGCAAACGTAGTTAAGAATGATTCAAGCCATTAATTGTATATTATGGAGATTTCAGAGAAGATAAATCTTAATACTATTATAAAGGCGAAAGTTTGTATGGATGTATGGATGTATGGATGTATGGATGTTTGTTACTCTTTCACGTAAAAACTACTGAACCGATTACAATGAAATTTAGCACACATATAGAGGGTAACTTGGATTAACACATAGGATAGGTTTTATCCCGGAAATCCCACGGGAACGGGAACTATGCGGGTTTTCCTTTGAAAACGCGGGCGAAGCCGCGGGCGGAAATCTAGTAATTTATATAAATAATATTCATGTTTCTTCAGGAATTCCGCTCATTAATACTTTAATTATTATTAAAATTCATTAACTTTGTGTTAACCTTTATAATAACTGTACTTTTGCGAATAATTAAGTACCAGGTAATAATTTTATTACCATTTCACTATTTTCTGCTACTTTTCGATTCAACTAATTAAATAATTTACTTCACGATAGAGTTTTGACTATAACTTTATCTATTTAATTTTAACATTTTATATCCTTAATCCCACGATCCCATAGCTATAAGGGATATGGAATAATTATTTTATAGCAATTATGGGACTATTTATTATTACATATCCATTGAGCCGGCAGTTCGGCTCACAGCGCGCGGGCTCATCACGGCTCTAACTGCGTAGTTAATGGACATCGAATAAAACACTTACTGAAATGGCCGTCTGTCACACCGATGTGTAACATAGAGGGGTTGGTATATATACAACAAAGGAACACAATCCTTTGTAGTATATAGCGAAAGGACTAATTTATAATTATCACAGATTTATAAGCCTTTGTTTTATCTTGATAAATAGCAAAGATTAGAATGTGTCAATATTACGTATTATAAATACTTTTGAACGCATTATATTTATTAATTGATTAAGAAATATTATAATGATTAATGTGTTTGTAAAAATATTTGCGAGGTCGTGTAACAATGGCTCTACAAAATGGGAAAAATTTGTTTACGAATTTTAAAAGCCCAATAATTTTTCAATATAGATATAGATGTATATATTGAATGATAGACGCGTAACAAAACACGTAAATACAGATTGATTGTTGTAAAACAATACTACAATGAGTCCTATTTAAAAAGAAATTCCTATTTATTGTCACGACTTATTAAATTCCACTTGAAGACCAACGATACTGAGTCACAACGCTGCATTTTTTTCCTTATTATAATTACTAGCCGCTCGTTCCAGCTTTTTAAATCGGTCCAGTGCTTTCGGAGCCTATTCTATTGAAGCAAACAAACAATCAAATTTTTCTTCTTTATAATATTAGTGTAGACATCTACATAGTTATTAATAAAATACCTAAGCTGTTACGCCACGGTGTGATAGTCAGCACCGGTAAACTGTTTCCCATTAAGGCGAACAAATCGAGGGCTCTCACGTCGACCCCTGACCCTACAGGACTAATCTATTTACAAATATTTATACGCTATATCAAATAGTGATATAATTAAAACCTTAATGGCCACGGAATTCGGAGCAGAGCATTTAGTTTATGTTAATTTGACCACTTTGTATAAGTAAATAGATTGAATTATAAATGGAGATAGAATTTGGTACCTATAGCTAAAGGTAAAAACAAAACTGTGGGCGTGTAAAAGTAATTTGAATTATATTTTTGTAGGTAGGTACTTCTATTCGATTTTTTTTTTTACACTTTATTCATCTTAGTTTTATTTAAATCCAATCCTAAGGTTAGGTTAATGATTTATAATGTAATTTTGTACATGTTATTTTAGGTACATGTTCAAAATTACTAACCACAAATCAAATCACCAATTGCGTTGAAATTAATACAAGACCACCTTTATCCTATCACTAATGTAAGAAACTAATCGAATCATCGAAATCAAAATAATTTGAACTAAAATGCGTAGCACTTACAAACATACAGTTAAATCTTATATATATAAAATTCTCGTGTCACAATGTTAGTCTGCATACTCCTCCGAAACGGGTGGACCGATTCTCATGAAATTTTCTGTGCATATCGGGTAAGTCTGAGAATCGGCCAACATCTATTTTTCATATGTACCACGGGCGAAGCCGGGGCGGACCGCTAGTAATTTATAATATTCTTATATTAGGACATCTTGTCACTACATAGTATAAAACAAAGTATCCTTCTCTGTTCCTATGTATGCTATCTGTAAAACTACCCACGCAATGGATTTTGATGCGGTTTTTTTAGATAGAGTGATTTTAGACAACGGCGAAGGCGCGGGCGGAAAGCTAGTATAATATAAAGAATTTCTTTATTAATTACGCAGCATAGAAACTATCACAAAAGATCTTTAATATAAATCATTAATTAATGAAAAGTAACCTTGTACACGTGTAAGCAGATTATATTTGAATAATATTTCAATGTTTTTGTATCATCACTAAAGCTTTTCATAATACTATGTTAATATATTAACAATTGTAAAACACCCCTTAAACATACTATTATAGAGCTTAGCATTAATATTTTATTTTTATCAATACTCGTGTAATAGAAACAATACTGAGAAACTCGGCGGCATACTACAAAGGAGATCACCTAACATTCAATTTTGAACTATATTATCAAGGAATAGAGTTGAGTTTAGCTAGACAGGTGTTAAACGTGTTGAAACCTGCTTTTTAATTAACTGCAGACGTGATCGCGTATTGGCGACTACTGTACCTGATTTCCATGTGTAAGTTCGATTGTACGATAAGCACCTTCGCATACGAGTCGTCATATTATTATCTAAAAAATTTAAATTTTTGATTGATTGTGTGAATAAATGTGTGCGATTTCAAAAGTGTGTACAAATAAATGATTTCCTTTTAAAATATTATATATCTATGTGTCTTGTCTTTATTTGCTTGCTTAATTAATGAAACATGTTTTGTGCTAAAACTATTTCAACGCAGAGCTTAAAAGCGCGTCTTACCTGTGCTAAAGGTAAACTAACTTGACCTACTTATAATGGATATTATACATAAATAAATAAAAAAATCCTTTATTCCATTATATTTCGCAAATTCATCGAATCATTCTAGTCAATTCCAAGAAATGAAAAGCTTTTCACTTGTAAAGGTATACACAGAATTAGTCACAGGTAGAATAAAATATTATAAAAGGGATTTTACACTGAAATCGAAAGAAATATTTGTAAGAATTTGTGAAAATAATTATAAAGCAAATAGAAGCGTTAGAAAAACATAATTAACTCAGTTACATGAAAGGCTCATATTTAACTGAATAACATTAGTGAAAGTAAAATAAGTTTTAAAGGTATCCTGTTTGACCTTTTAGATTGCTAGAACGTAACCTCTTGGTATTAACTTAATCGTATCAACATTTTAAATTGCGCCAAGTTAAATTAATACACCTACTTATACGATAGTGGATGAAATTAACCCATAAATAGATTATCATACTACATACCACTAGTATTTACAGGTTTTAAATTTTAATATATACTTCGTCAGTACCAACAACAATTTACCTCGATGATTTGCACTTTACCTGAGAATGTGAATCAAAACTAGGAGTAATTTTTAAAAACTATGAAAAAGTGGAATTTATTAATCGAGTACGTTTTATTGTGATAGTCTAAAACTCCCTTTCCACACTACGACTGCAACACGATTACGACACGACTACGACAGCGACACGACTCGCATGCGCAGGCGCTTAGTTAATTAACGCTGGTTTAGAATCACCGGAACGCGTGATCGGCGCCCGCGACACTATCGGCCCCATCGCGATCTCTGCACCTTTGTTAATCCCTGTTTAATCCTGGAGAATATGGCCTTTGGCTTTTGTATACTAGTTACAGCCCGCGACTTGTTCTGCAGAATAATATTATTTAATAAATAGCACATACTATCTACATACATACAATGAGAATTAGAGCATGAAACGATTTGTATGAAAACATTAAGCGATTTCATTTTACGCTTGTTTTAGCATATCTATTAGGTACCTATCACTTAATATAACCAGAAGTTCCATAAAAGCAATTCAGCCGTTTTGAATAATCATCAAATAAGAATCGCCATTCATGAATACTACAACTACTTATAGTTGTAGTATTCATGAATGGCGATGATGACGATGAAATCGTACTAAACACCAATATAGGTAATTATCAACTCATTTAAACTAATATACAACCATCCAGGAAACATCTACTACCTAGTACCTACATATACCTAAACATGTACCACGTAGCAAGTTTGGTTCCTCCCCCGAGATGTCAGGTGGTTATCAAATTAAGCAGACGTCACCGGTCCCAGGGCCCCGCTAGTTACTGTACCGGCTTAATTCTGTTACCCACATGCCCAACAATGGTTTTGCTCATCTATATTTATACAGACAGAAAAACATTTAAATGAACAACAATTCACTACATAGTATAAAACAAAGTCGCTTTCGCTGTCCCTATGTCCCTTTGTACGCTTAAATCTTTGAAACTACGCAACGGATTTTGATGCGGTTTTTTTTTATAGATAGAGTGATTCAAGAGGAAGGCTTATATGTATAATAACATCTAATAAATAGTGGAGAAGTACTGTTATTTTTGAGGTTTCTCATTTGATGTCGTAAATAATTATATTTTTTCCGCTTACATTGCAAACGCAGGGTGAACCCTACGAGTTTTATCAAAATAATGTACTAAGTATTGTACACATTGAAAAGGTCTACAGAAAAGTCCGTGATGGTATATGTCTATCTCTTATGGATAACCCACAATAACTTTTTTTGTCATTTACTTTTTACGACAAATAATGGCTAATTTTCGAAGCGATATTAACCAATACAGCATTAATCCTTAACCAATTGAATACCTTGAATACATTGTTCATTTCATATAGATCTATATGGCCCTTTACACCGTATGATTTAAATGAATATTTTCGAAGATATTACAGATTTAAAAATTGCGGGATGTAGCGTTTGCGGCGGTACCGGCCGGCCGCCATTGCACCCGTGCGAAGCCGGGGCGGGTCGCTAGTAATTAATAAATTATATATAATTGAGCGATATATTATGTGTTTAATTTACAGCCTCTCTTTCACAACCTTTTAATTTTGTTTCGCAATAAAAACTAGACTATATAACTAAATAGCTTTCCGCCCGCGGCTTCATCCGCGTTTTCAAAGAAAAATCAGCATAGTTCCCGTGCCCGTAGGATTTCTGGGATAAGATAGGATTCGATAACTTGTAAGTTGTTTTTCCATAAATGTATTAATGTCAAAATTTCCTCATGTAAATTCCAAATCCCTATTTTTACTACTATTTCGTTTTCATGAAATTCTAACGTCAAAACGTAACAGACAGACACATAGTTACGTTTCATGTATATGAAATTAAATCATGATTTATTCATCCATACGTGAGATGGTAAGAAACCAGGAAAAAGTTTATTTACGTATATTTTACATATATTTCTTATGAATAACAATCTTATTCAAATCAAATATACTCATCTATTAGGCATTTATTACCTAACTGTTATCTATTTTATTATTGTAGGTCCTTACCTACAATAATAAAAGATTCTTATTATCTATACTAATATTATTAAGCTGGAGGGTTTGTTAGTTTGAGTCGCGCTAATCTCGTGAACTACTGGTCCGATTTGAAAAATTCTTTCAGTGTTAGATAGCACATTTATCGAGGAAGGCTATAGGCTATAATCATCACCCTTAGATCAACAGGAGCGAAGTAATGCGGATAAAACCGCAGAGCAGAGCTAGCATATAAATAAAGACATAAATTTTGATAATAGCACTTAACAACCCTCGTATTGGTCGCGTTGTAAAAATATAAATATTATAATAAAGGAAACAATGTAATAAATTGTGGTTCACTTCCGCTAGTTTTATTGAGCTCAGCGAATTTATGGCTTGATTTTATACTATTCGATTATTTTAACGGAAAATAAACATGATACTTTTAAAGAGGGAAAACTTTCATTGATCGTTAATATTGTTATGACTTGAAATGGAACAGTACTAAAAATAATCGATATCAAGATTTATTTTAAGTGTTAAAAAAATCATATCATCACCCGCAAAATTACCTAGCACATTAACGTAAAATTAAAATATCTTTTTATGATACAGCGATTCAGTTATTTGTTAAACGAAGACATTTTATAGGCTTAAAACAAAACCAATAAAAACTCTACCCAAACAATATTACATTTTTTTACTATATTTTTTTAGTATAACTACATAGGTAGCATACAATAATTAATCTACAAATTCAAAAATTAACCGCCAGTTAAATATAAAACCATAAATAAATTCCGCCATATGATCTACATTAACAGTAAGAGCATGGACTGTACTATCTCTACAATTTACACTTACGCGAGTTTATAATAAACCATTTTAAAAATGTTTAAAACGAACCGTAAATCAAAGCAACCGACGTTACACAGATGACCTAACTTGAAGTGATCACTTAACACCTTACAGTGTTATATAAATAAATAAACTGTATCTGGTTTATACCTTATTTTATTTAAGGGAATCGGGAGTTTCAACTTCCCTTTAACCGGCATTGTTAAAAAGGGCTTCTATGATTGAAAACAGATCTTGTTTGTTAATAAAATCGATCAGTTAAACAGCTTTGAAATACATCCCAAAATATAATGTGGGTAGCAATAATTAATATGTCTATGTAAATAAAAATTAATCGCCGAAATAAATGCTTTAAATATTCGAAACATTCTACCGATTAGGAAATTGTTATATTTTTTGTGTTCCTAACTGTAAGGCTTATTTGAATAAATAAATCGAAATGAATTATACTAACGCGTTTTTAAAGAATTATTCTATCTTTGTAATCTTCTCGCTAAATTGGAGCAATGAAGACTTATTGCTACAATTTTTATTATTTAAATGAGTTAGAATCAGAAAAATCAAACGGAAAATACATTAAATTTCCACGCAGTACAGTTAGCTTGCGTCAAAATATATTATTCCGCTCACAGCATATGAGCAACATCATCATGTTTTCTGTGATTTTTCCTGGAATAATTGACGACTCGTGCCTCTTTCATTCCTGGAGCCTTCGATATACGCACTTTGTATTTGATACTATACAGTTCTCGTGTGATAATACTTGAGTTTTGATGTATCAAATGGGCAAGGGTAACGCTGAATGTGGGAGGGAAATGTACGCTTTGCGTGTATATAACAGGTCCGAATTTTCTATAGCAATGTGGAAAATTACTTTATGGCCCCACTTGTAGAAAACCTTTTGGAGCAGCATTGTAAAATAAATGTATAGCTTAAGTTTGATAACTACATTTAAGTGAATACTTTTTGTATTAAATTACTTACGCAATTCCATTCATAGAAAAAAAAGCATTGATTAATCGCGCTGTATACCTATTTACTACATTGGAAAACAAATAACGTTATAAAACGGTTCCATCTTATTTTACAACATATTATTCTACTCAAGATTCAATATACATACATATATACCTATCTACTACAAACAAAGACACTGACTAATCGTAAACGTAGTTACATTTGCATTTAATGTTTAATTTTATACCGCTCAAATGCTTTGTATAACTGAATTTCCTGTTTACAGTCGGGGCCCCACATGTTTGGGGCCTCTACAGTCCCCACTCGGGCCCCAAACAGCCAGGTGAGGGTAATCAGATAAACGCGTCTGTTCGCTTGTGATACCGTTGATTGTATGCTAAGAGGTACGCGCCGGCGGAATAAATTTAGATTGTGTTGAATTACGATGAGAGTACAATGTCTTTGGATATTGCGCCGTTTGGGGCAAGATTCTTACTGATTTAAGTGTCTAAAAATTTTGAAGAATAAGCATTTTGTAAGATCTAGTTAAAAATATATGTAATTGTATGAGGTACTGTAGCTAAACGCATAAACTTTTAAGCCAAACAAAATAATTAATGTCAAAACGACACTTTTAAATAAAATTAATTATTTTAATGGTTTTAAAATGAGACGCTCTTTAAGCTGTGTTATAATATTTATGAGTTTGTGTTATTTACTATGTTCTAACAGTGCGTTCGCCCTTTTAATTGGTAAATTAATTAAAAATCTCATTCCAAATAGAAGATAGGTATCTAAATATAATTAGTATACGTAATATTTTAATAATATAACACAAAAAAAAAAACAATATGTTTTAACACAATCTACCACAACATTGCACAAACAACACTTAACTTTTAACCCGCAGTTTCTGACGTTATCTCACAATATGTGTCCTTCATTACTTACCTGTGAACAAAAAATAAAATATTAGCATTTATTTCATATAAATACATGGTGAAAATGTATAAATAGTATTATGTATAAATATATAAATGTAAAAAATATAGTATTTTGTATTGAATAGGTATGTACAAATAATATTTTGTCTGTAATATCCATAGATACTGCTTTCCGAATCTGTGGTAAATGGTAAAACTATGTTATGAGTTATGACGATTCAAAATTGCTTCTAGAAGAAGTCGAATTGAATAAATAAATGAGTTTGAGTTTGAAAAAGAAAACATTTAAAATCTATGAAAATGTGTCCATCTACACTATATTTTCAGTTTTAACTGTTAAATATCAAGATTGTTATTACATCTAGTGCACGCAAGCGAAGCCACGGGAAGCTAGTATATAAAACTTAACCGTAACATCCCCTTAATATCATGTCTAAACGTTTATTTCAGTATTAGTTTTTTTACGATCTAGGCTTCTGGCCGGCCTCCAAACATTTATAACTAAGTCCTGGACTTAGAACATGTGTAGCTAAATTGGTTAGAAATTTTCGGTTATTTAATATGTAAGATGCTTTCGGCCCGCGGCTTCGCCCGCATTTTCAAAGAAAAACCCGCATAGTTCCCGTTCCCGTGGGATTTCCGGGATAAAACCTATCCTATGTGTTAACCTAAGTGACCCTCTATATGTGTGCTTAATTTCATTGCAATCTGTTCAACAGTATTTGCGTGAAAGAGTAACAAACACATCCTCACAAACTTTCGCATTTATCATATTAGTAGGGTTAATATTACAAATGTGCAAATATATTGCTTTTTACGCCTAATGTTCTAAAAAGGGTAAAACAATCTGATACGTCTTTTATTTATAAACAAAATCCCAAAGTACCTAACCCTTTTAGCTCCCTTAATGCATGTAAAAGTCGTTTATTTTCCAATATATTTTAACGAAAAGCATTCTTTAACCAGGCTGAACGTGACCGTTTTGAAAACGACAAAAACTCATAAATATCTCGATCTAAATACAAGAAGCAACGCTCGACATTAATTCTGTACGACGTTAATATCAAAAGAAACTATTTTAAAAACAACAATTCTGAGATTGAGAATAATCGAGTAGTATTGGACCTGTCTCATCAATTTCTACTGAATGTTTGTAAAAATAGTCACCCGTTTACGTTACATTTGTAAGCCATAAATAGATGTTTTTCAGATTTTATTTTAATTTATCGTGTTATAGACGTCTGTTTTAATATATAGAGACAGGTTTTAGTTGCGGTTTTTTTGAGGTGACATTTTATAAGTTTTCAAGTATTTGGGTCATATTTCTCTACAAAAAATGGAGTGCATGTAAGATAATATTATGAGTATACTATTAATATAATAAAAATACAATTTTTAATATATCTTTTATGAAATGAACGGTTTATTACTCTTTGAGAAAAACGAAACATTCTTCAAAGTTGTAAATTTAAACGATTTACATACAAAATTTAATTTATGTGAAAAGTTTTATGATTGTGGCAACTTTTAATGTAGCTTTGCACATTTTGAAATGTAATCTAAAGTATTTTTGTTTATTTGTTACAAAAAACATTTGCATCACAGTTTTGTCCTCATAAAAAGTACTTTACACAAGTTTAAAATGTAGCTTCCTAACGGCAAAAACCACAGGCAAAAACCTATTAAAATCGGTCGAATAGATTTTAAATTAAATCATAACAAACAAACATATAACCTTAATTTAGAAATTTATTACACCTTGACCTTTCCAGGGTCACAATCCACATCTAAATCAGTCCATCTTTTTGCTTATATATTTTTGACAAATGATCCCCATTAGGGCGCGTACACATCGCGCGGAATTGTTTGCAACGAGCTCTTAATGTGTGGTAACGACCTTACATTTATCGTGACGTACTGTCAGACGGATTGCCCGCTTTTATTGTATAATAACATGAATAAATTCACACTTTGTTTCGTTATAATTCTGTTTAAATTGTAGTTCGTTTGTTTTAGACGAACAAAGCGAATCTTTAATTATCTCTACGATTATGATTTAATTATAAATGTATTTTAATTATGACTCTAGTTGTCCGAAAATAAGCTTAGTTAGAGTCGTATTTAAGGTAGGAAATATTTTTGCCGAATTTTCACTATTTTGATTTGATTTTAGCATTTTATTCGTGTAGAATATCGCTACTAATATCTATACTACAAAACTGTTAAGAGGGTTTACGCGGTCCGCGCGCTGTTTGGCTCAAATATGTGATTTTTCAAACCAGATTGTCCATCAACCACTTATCTTACAAACATATGAATTACTAATAATTTTAGGAAATTTTATTGTCTATGTAGTTAGTTAAGAGTTTTTTTCAATTAATACAGTATTTCTGAATACCATCAAGATAACTGAGCCGATGATTACTTGATTTCACTTTTAGTGTCAATTTCGAAGCTAAAAATATCTGAAATTGCTGACAGATCTAACACACAATTATTTTTAACTAACTGCAAAAATCCTTATTAAAATAGTTAGTTAAAAGATTTTTTTATTTTGGACTCCTAACTTACGAAATTAAAATCCGAACAATGTGAATTTTTTTAGAAATTATAGTCGACAAAATGATTATTTTCACCAAGATATTTGACTTTATTGAATATAATTTATACATATTGCAATAAAAGAATGTCTTACTTATAAGATAAAATTTAAAAAATCAACTAAGGTACCTCTATTATTTTTCTACAAATTTTTTTAAAGTACTATAAAACACTGCGCGCGACCCGATTAAAATCAGTCGGCAGCGAGCCTTTCCAGAGAGAGGACATGTTGCTCGGCGCTCTCCTGCGGACCTATGCTGTTCATAGTAAAAGGATAGCGCAAGCCGCGATCTATCGTAATAGATCGCGGAGTTTTTGACTTGCGTTAAATAGAATATGCGCTCTTAAGTATTTTAGCAAGTTAACTCAATTTCATCAATTTCTATGTACCAATCCATACAGCAATTCGAATTGCATCACAAAACCAAACAACAAACTTATAAAATACTAACTTAATTCCTCAACCATTATAAAACTAATAAAAATAAATACTTAGATTTAACTTAAAAATCTCCAAGTATAGCTAAGTTAAATCTGATGCAGGTGGATGTAATTTGCATACTGCAGTCGCTGCTTCGCTTAACTTGATGTATTAAGCATCCATGTTGCTTTAACTTAAAATACTTGACCGGTAGGTACTATGGATGCTTATATTACAAAAAGTGAAGTCCCATGTCCCATAGTGGGGTAAGGGGCAGATGCATTATACATCTGTTTCACTGATCGATTTTCTTTAGGGACAAGTAGGTGATCAGTCTTCTGTGTCCTACCAGACCGAGACATTTTTTTTTCTTCGTCTCCACCGCTACGCTCACGCGTCAACCACTGTACCAAGGAGGCGGTCGAAATATATTATATATATATAGATAATGTTTAAGCTTATAATTACAAGCTTAAACATTATTATCTGAAGCATAGTATACATACATTATTATGTAGGTACTTTCTACCTATCTTAAAAAATATTGAAAATATTGTATCTCTTCTATAGGTATGATTCGAAAGAAAAATCTTTATGTAAGCAAAAACTTATTTAAAGAAGGCACATATAAACAATCACATATAAAATTACTACATATTATTCTTCACATAGTTTGAGGAAAACATAATTCTAATCATAATTTAGCTCTACAAACCATCCTCTATCTATATATACAGCAACGAAATATATTTTCTGATTTAGAATTTCTTTTATTTCCCAAAATCACTCCCAAGTGTCCTCAGAATAACTATCACACAGTCTATACATCATAGGCTCAACAAAATGGCGCCCAAGCCGCACATTCGGGTTTTCTTTCAATTTACGGCTTTTCCAAACAACGCGAGAATATCACACAATTCCTTAATTAATGTCCGCCATTATTTACCCTTTGTTCCATTAGGCCGGTTATTCGGACCTCAAAATAATTTATATTGATGGCCGCTTCCGTCTTGGATATTTTATATTAGCGAGTAACGTATCTGTGCTTTTTATCTTCTAAACGTTTAAGATTATTGTTTATCTATACTTAAGATTATAAAGCTGAAGAGTTTGTTTGTTTGAACGCGCTAATCTCAGGAATTAATGGTCCGATTTGAAAAATTATTTCAGCGTTAAATAGTCCATTTATCAAGGAAGGTATAGGCTATATATCATCACGCTAAGACCAACAGGAGCGGAGTGATGCGGGTAAAACCGCGGGGGTACAGCTATCCGCTTATATTAGACTAAAAAGAAACGTGAAATTTTGTAACGAATCAGATTTAAAAATTTTATAGGTATAAAATTGCGATTATTTTCTCTCCAATTAGAAAAATAATAATAATGAGAAAGGAGATGATCCCTTGTCAAGATTTCCCTTTCAACATTTCTCGCCAAAACTTGCTACAAACCGACGCTATGACAACAAAGGAGGCCCCTTAGGGGTGAGAACCCCTAAAACTCTAAAAAATCAATAGTATTGAGTTCATACCATGATTGTAAAAATCTAATTAATTTTCTAGAAAACTATTATAATAACTTAAAAGAAACTATTATAATAACTTAAACTTAACGTTATAAGTTTTTGTTTCACCTTCAAATTATATTTCAAATTTAATCAAAATTTCTAAAACTATTCCCACTGGTTTTAAAGTAATTTATAAAGCTTGTTATTTTTCTCGTAACTACTTTGAAATTTAATTAAGTTTTATAAATGTAAGTTACTCTCGTATAATAATTGGATATTAATTATAGTCATTATAAGAGCTTGTAAAAATATCTGACTTTTAACATTTGAACAAAAATATAAATCATAATTATTATTATGTATCTACTATTTTTACGTTACAGAAGGACTGAAATTATTTCGTGCGGTTCATCAGTTTATATAAAACATATTTTTAAAAGATAATAGTAAGTAAATTAAGAATTACATACCATTTTGATTTATGTTATACTATAGCTTTCCACCGCGGATTCGCCTACTTTGTCTAATACCTAATAAATTATATACTAAAATCTTTCTAGAGAATAACTCTTTCTGTTGAAAGAAACCGTATCCAAATCCGTAGCATGGTTTTAAATGTTTAAGCATAAATAGGGACAGACAGACAAATACATGCATACTACATACATATATAGCCTTTGTTTTATATTATAAAACAAAGGCTCCGTAGCTGTCGCTGACTTTGCTTTATGCTACTTAATATGTAGTGATAAAAATACAGCAAAACCAAAAACAACTCAAACTGAATCAACGAATGAATATATTTTCAAACATTTCACAAACGCGTCTACAATTTTATAATACCAACGAACTAGAATTTATTCGATATTAAATATTCAATCGCACGATGAAAGGTATGTAAAAATCTGATCCGAGTTTATTACCTTCAGCCGACGCGTCGCTCATACAAAGGAAGTGATATGTATGTATTATTGGATGTGGCACTTTGGATGTTTTCTATTTCCTATAATGTAGGTGGTGTTTGGTGAAATTTTTGTAGTTATTTAAGATAACGTGGGTGTGATTTTTTTAAATATTTAGAAAGATTTTATTTCGTATCTATATCTAAAAATTTCGAATATTTTCGCTACGCAATCTAAATCTTTGCATTTACCTATAACATAAACAGCTGGGGTTACCTAATAGATGGTTGATTTTGATATATTATGATAAACTTTATTGATACAGACAAAAAAAACAATATTTATACTACCATATCAAAAATGGTTCATGCTTTTTACGCGTTCCTTAAAGCTATCGACTCGCAAACAATTCGAAGAAAAATAACAAACACACATACAAAAAACTCTACATTTCCTCATAAATTTAACACATCAAAGAACAATACTTTATTCTGAAAAACATTACCCGATTTTCCGCAGTCGAGTAATGTAGAACATCCAAACATACCTGATCCCGGGTTCTACCCTTTTAATATCCTCAAGGAAGGTGCCCTTTGCTGGCATTTCGCAACTACATTATCATACCTTCTCTTATATACCTATTGTTGCTTCATTGCTATGTAAATAACCTCCTTTATAATCGCTTTCAGTAAACATCATTTGTTATTATATTTTTATTAGAGCTACAAGTTGATAGAAAAATTTGGATTCCCAGTTTGTTGTTATTGGAGTAAATTATACTTTTTGAGCAGTATTGTAGGCTTTAGATAAGTGAAAAATACAGAACTCGTACAGAAGTCGTATTTTTTTAGATATATGTATGTATGTTGGTATGTGTTTTTCTGGTAAGAATAATAATTTGTATTTACAACAACAATTTCACATCATATTTAGAATCTATATCTAGTATCTTCTATATTTAGTATCTTCTAGATTTATAATCATGTTAATTAAGGGCCGATTTTTCAATGCTTGGATAAAACTTATTCGTCGAATAATGTATAAAACTACCATTTTAGGGTGCACTCACACACATCAGTCACCGTCACGGCACGTCACCGGACAGGATTAAAAAAAAATATGTATCAATAGTTCTAGTATGACTCTGTTCCCACACGACAGTCGCCGGCACGAAATCTATCAGTGACGTCACCGGTCAGGCACGTCAAATAATCTTTCCATACATGTATCATACTTTTATCCCCACTCACCCGGTGCCGTCACGTCTCAGTTCAGTCAGCGTCGTGCTACCGTCAATTGCTACATGTTCTCTAGCGTGACACACGTCTAATCACTGACTAACCTGATGTATGTTTTCAATGATTCAGTCAAACCGGCGACGTGACTGACGGACAACATGACGGTGACTGGTGTTTGTGGATACGTACACGAACCGTCACCGATCAGTCATCGGTGACTTGACGGTGACTGATGTGTGTGAGTGCACCCTAAAAAACGTATTCTAATTGCCCGTATTTGACAGTTTACGTGACATTTTAATATTATCGTGTAATACTTTATTGGACGGATAAGTTTTATCCAAGCATTGAAAAATCGGCCCTTATTTGTTATGTTGGGTTAATTATGACTACTATGATACATAAAATAATATAACCAAACAGATGAACAAACTTTCATATCAATACAACGTATATTTGTTCTTTTTATCACTTACTAGCCACTCCTCGTTTAACCCGGTTTTCCGGGATAAAAGACTAACAAAAACATAGCCTTTGTCACTCAGGAATAATGTAGCTTTCTGTGAGAGAAAAAAATAATAGCGAGTATATTACGAACAACTTTACCATCAAATGTTTCCTTTCATTTATTTTTAAATAAAAATTACATTTATTTTGCAAGTACATAATATGTAGTTACTAGCTTTCCGCCCGCGGCTTCAACCGCTTTGTCTAAAACCTAATAAATAATATACTACAACTTTCCTCTTGAATCACTCTATCTATAAAAAAAAACGCATCAAAATCCGTTGCGTAGTTTTAAAGATTTAAGCATACATAGGGATATAGGGACAGAGAAAGCAACTTTGTTTTTACTCTGTAGTGATGATAATATAGAGGTGTTATTAAAATTATTTATTTTACGCTGTATATCAACGTATTTAGTACATACCATAGTAATATAAGGTACCTATCACACGTACCTATTGTAAAATAAAATGCCGCAGCACAATTCTTTTGTAAAGTCGGTTATAAAGAACATGACACTAGCAGAGGTATTACCGTGGAAGCCTAATAACTGTTAACAGTAAGTATTAACCCTTTGCTACGAATTTAACGCTCACGTCGTGCACGCGAGCGAAGCGAAGGCGGGAGCGTTTTTATATAAATAGGAAGAATATTGACAATGTTATAATATTATGTTTGTGGATTTTATTAAATGAAACTAGTCAAATTGTTTTCATCTTTAGGCGCGTTGAGAGTAAAATTTCAAGATCGCGTCATGGCAATACCGTCACGTCATGGGGAAAGGCGACGATTTTGGTTTTCTTTTTTAAACTTAAAGTTCTAATTACAATGTTATTTAGCTTGAATGTGTAGCTTTAAATGTATTTAATACCATTTTTTTTTCGAATGATATATATTTATTAGTTACATATCTGTTATCTTATCAAAGCACTTATGGGTAAATATAGCATATTTTATGTACCTATGATAAAATTTAAAGGGGTGATAATAATATTTGGCTAAGATACGATTTTTTCGACAAACTGAAATATTCCAATATAATAATTTTACTGTCTGCATAAATATAACGTTCTCTTGCAAGATATTCGAACTAGGATCTAAATTCTAAATTAAAATTCACTTCCCGCTTACACGAATCGCTTTTAAAACGCAATTAAAATGCTCGTTACATAAATATAAAGATATGCCTGTACGCAGACGGATTAAGGTTTTATAGCCCTAGCTTCTGAAGTGCTCAGGATTTATAGCACCCTGTAAAAGCCTAGGTGATACAGGGTGTTCTGTTTGTAGAAAGGTATGTTTATTTTATCTATACTAATATTATAAAGCTTGTTTGATTGAACGCGCTAATCTCGGGAACTACTGGTCCGATTTGAAAAATTATTTCGGTGTTAGATAGCCCATTTATCGAGGAAGGCTATAGGCTATATCTCATCTCGCTGAGACCAACAGGAGCGGAGGACTAGCTGCGGGTAAAACCGCGGAGCACAGCTCGTATGGAATATAGATGAAATAGTTACTTTGTTAGTTATTAAAGTCGCAGAAATCATAAGCTACGTCTCTAAATGTGCATCGACAAAATATTGAAAGTGTAGTTGAAAAATATGTCGTTTCACGTTTGGTAGACAATCGAACGTTATGATTATATCTGTTCAGAATTATTATTCAACATAGGTATATTTCTATCCATATATTTATCCAAATACAAACACATACTATTAAAAAGCTCTTCCACCATTAAATTCTTGTATTACCGCCGCTGTCAAAAACAAAAAAGCCACTAAAATGGATGTTTAATAAAAATTAATTAATGGCCACCATTAGCACTCACCCTTTCAAAAAGCACTATTTTTTACGCTATTAACAGTGAGATAATTAATATTAATTAAAACCTTGTTAACTTGCCTTTCATTTAACATAATTGAGACTCATTTGAATCCCCGAATTTAGCAGACTGACATTTTTGCAAATTATGCATTTAGCACTATGACACTTAACTTTGTATTTGAATATGAAATGTACGTTAAAAGCATTTATTCGAACGTTCGGGTAAAAAAACGTTTTTTGAATTTAATTTAACCTCTTTGGTTCGGCCATCTTGTATTTATTTGGCGCCAAAATTGTAATATTCGTACCAATTGAAAATTTTCAAAAAATAGTTGTTTATTATGTTGCAAGTGCATTACGATTACATCTCTGTTGAGCATTTTTAAGCTTATAAATTACAACGAAACAAGGTCTCAATCAATGGCTAACATTTAAAAGTATCACTACATAGTATAAAACAAAGTCGCTTTCTCTGCCCCTGTCTCTTTGTATGCTTAAATCTTTAAAACTACGCAACGGATTTTGATGCGGTTTTTTTTAATAGATAGAGTGATTCAAGAAGAAGGTTTTAGTATATAATTTATTATGTTTTAGACAAAGCGGGTGAAGCCGCGGGCGGAAAGCTAGTTATTATTATGATGGCTCTGGGACAGTTTTATATATTTGTTCATACACCACATTTATTAAAAGAACACAGAAAAGTTGTAAATAGCTCTTACCTGATAAAGTTTAAATTTAATCAAAACTTGGAATCTTTAGTTCTTATGCAGTCATTTGGGAAATTAAAACTTTACTAACAGGTGTGTCTCTTGGTTTTGTTAACACAGTGCAATATATTTTAGCCAATTGAACACATTTGAAGTCAAAATTTTGTATGAATTGAAATGGTCAAAGAAATATTAAAAAAAATATAAGCTTTTTCTGCAGCTTCGTCCATAGAACATAATCAATAATATAACTAGTTAGCGACTTCTTTTGGTGCGATTTATAATAATATCTGAGCCGCTGGCTTCGCTCGCGTAAACTTTACTTTTGGCGCTACAATATACGTAAATTTATAGACAGAACTAACTAATTCTATAACTTATGTAGATAATATTTTAATATAAGCTACAACACATTCGACCGCCTCCTTAGTACACCGAGGGTCCTGGGTTCGATTCCCGGTGGAGACGAAGAAAAAAAAATGTCTCGGTCTGGTTGGACACAGAAGGTTGATCACCTACTTGTACCTTAATAAAATCGATCAGTGAAACAGATGTATGCATCTGCCCCTTACCCCACTAAGGGACATGGGACTTAACTACAACACATTCAATTTTCAACCAATCTTCGCTCGTTATTTTTCCGCAATCCAATCGAAAAGTAGCAAAGTCCTCACAGTTTTCTTCAGATGTTGATGAATTCAAGCCGAGTATGTCGTGTCTGGAAGGTCGCCAGACGACAAGCCGCACATAATTGTCAGCCAGAAAGATTTATTGCCCCACTATCGCTGGGAACAATTGGATTGTCGACTTTTAAGGAATATATTATTCGGCACGCGAAACTTGAAGGCAACTTTAAAAATCTGGACGAATTTATCATGTGACGACTGTTTTGACTAAACGTTTGAGTAGTTGTTAACTTATGAACAGTGAGAAACAAACTCAAAACTCAAACTTAAACATTATTTTATTTATTCAATAAGACTTCTTCTAGAAGCACTTTTGAATCATCATCACAGTTTTAACATTTACCACCGATTCGGAAAGCAGTAGACCTATCTATGGAAAACAACCTGCACGAAACTCCATAGTTATACCTAAGTATAGGAATGAAAATAATATTACATGCATTAAATTGTCTTGAAATTTTCTCTTATGATTTATCTGTATTCTACACATAGGTGCATACATAATCTATACTTAATATTATAAAGCTGAAGAGTTTGTTTGTTTGAACGCGCTAATCTCGGGAACTACTGGTCCGATTTGATAAATTATTTCGGTGTTAGATAGCCCATTTATCGAGGAAGGCATATCATAATATTATCATCTCACTAAGACCTACAGGAGCGGAGCAATGCGGGTAAAACCTTGGAGCACAGCTAGTCATCATCACTATATAATGGAACAGAGATATTAATGATAAATACATAATGTAGCGTTTTAAAATATTATGTTCTTACTTCACTTGAACTGTTTGAAAGAACCACTTAATTTCTACAAAGCACTTTCAACAAAGACACGCCAAGAAGCTTATTAATTGCTCGCAAAGAGTTTAACATCTATATTATTATAATTATTATTGCAAAATATGAAAAGACTTTTAATGTTGGTAGAAATTACAGTTGTGAATAGTTTGTGCTCGTATTTGGATATTACAGACTATTTTTTCGCTGTATGTCCGTATGTATGCTTTTATCTTTAAAACTGCGCAACGGATTTTGATGACATTTTTTAAATAGATAGAGTGGTTCTTGAAGGTTTTAGTATATAATTTATTAAGCCTTCTACAAAGCGCGTGAAATAGCTAGTCTGTAGTATTTATTCAAAAATTCATAACCACGCATAAAAGTCGTTTAAAGCAAAATTGCGGTAAGTAAAATATATCCACCAAAACAAATATTTGCCAGACCCAAATATAAATCAAACTTCCGTTTATTACATAACCGTAATACATCGTTTTATTATTTAAAAGGCAATAAGAAATAAATGGTGCATGCGATTTAGGCCGAGTGTGGCCGACTGCGGCCGACGTGAGTTATGTGACAATCCTACTAATATTAAAAACTTTCATTTTTAGTATGTTTGTTTGTTATTCTTTCATGGAAAATCTACTGGACGGATTTGGATGAAACTCTACATATATATAGAACTAGCGGTCCGCCCCGGCTTCGCCCGTGGTACATGTTTACGTTTTCTCTACATAAGAACCATCCTCCTACTTCAAGGAATATAATAAAAAAAGAATTATCGAAATCGGTTCAGCCGTTCTCGAGTTATGCGCTTACCAACACATTTTGCGATTCATTTTTATATATATACTAGCGGTCCGCCCCGGCTTCGCCCGTGGTACGTATTTACGTTTTCTCTACATAAGAACCATCCTCGTACTTCAAGGAATATAATAAAAAAAGAATTATCGAAATCGGTTCAGCCGTTCTCGAGTTATGCGCTTACCAACACATTTTGCGATTCATTTTTATATATAAGATATAAGATAAGATAACACATGAGCTTTTATTTTATTTATACCTATAGAAATACTTGATTTTTCGGGTTTCTCCGCGGGTGAAACCGCGCGGCACGGCTAGTATTAACATTTATTTCCGGGTATAGGCTGCTGTCACGGATATATCGATCCTTTGTACTCTACTATGAAAAAGGGCGAATGAATCGTAAAAATGAGCTTTTAAAGTTTTTTTTAAAACTTATATTTTCACAGCCTTAGTTCACAGCTTACCTATTGTCTGTTTTATTGACATCATAATTTTCGTAGCATATTTTATTCATATTCAATTGAATAATCTCATTTATCAGATTATTATTGGCCCTAAATAAAACAGTATAATATGATATTACCTGTATACGCTGATGTTCACCATCATCGCCAGTGATCACTTCAAATAAATATATTCATCAAATTGTTTAACATTTTCTGCAAATGCATTAACACAGCGAGCGGAACTCAAAACATAAATTCAATATTTTCATTCAAAATGCATACAACCAGATATTGAAAAACGCCGAGTTCCTGTAAAATCAAACAGAAAATATAAAGAGAAGAAAATACGACTTCAGTAAAAAATACCTACAAATAACCATTCAATATTGAAGATACAAATATAGAGAAGGCTTTTTGAAGGCTGCTCCTGTCCTGTAGGTCACAATTTGACCTGAATACAAGCCTTTTATTTTTAATGTCAAGCATTCGATAAGTCTTGCTCCGTATTTTTCCTAACGACTTCGCTGTTTTACAATTCCGCATTAATTATGCGAACGTTGGTTCACTGAAATTGATATATTTTCAAATAAATAAATATGATTTTAGATTTGGCATAACACTTTTTTATTTGTGTCAAATTATAGGGTAAGTAATAACATTTATCTATAGGTACTCTATCGTAACTAAAATTATAATTATGCGAAAGTAACTCTGTCTATCTATGTCTTCTTAACGTCTCAACCACTTAATTAACCGATTTGAATGAAATTTTGTACAGAGATAGCTTGAGATCTAAGAACATAGTATATGTTTCTTCCCAACAATCTCACGGGAACGGGAACAATGCTGGTTTTCCTTTATCTACGAACGGAAAGCTAGTAATAATATAAACAGGTAAAGTTTCGCAACTAATTTAATATTATTAGTATTTATTAATTCGTTCAATACACATGACAATTTGCTCCTAAACAAGGGGTAAAACAATACACATATTGTAAAAGTTGGTTAAATTTCTACTCATTGGGTCATAAGCAAATGTAATGGGAGTTGGCTGGAATTAAGCAGTTCTATAGCAATTAGTGTTACTGCAGAGCTTATCCGCGATCCGAGATGTCTTCCGGAGTCTGTTAGTAGCGGGATAGTTACTGGCGATAGTTACTAGCTGAACTAGATTACAGGCCAGTGGTAAGTAATTCGACTGAAAGAAAACGGGGGCTTAGCAAGCGTTAATCGATATAAAGATTAGATATATCCTTGGTGTGTTTTTAACAAGTAATGAGATGCTTAAAAATATCTTCTTTCGGGACAAATATCATCTTTAATTATCACTGTAAGTAGTTGTGAGGTTTTTCCTATCTGCAAGTATATTGAAGTGTCCATAAATAAATAAATACTGATCAATTTTCTTTACACAATTGATTAGTTTTTATTGCTACTTCAAAGAGTATTTACCATATGTTTCCACTAGGGTCTGATTCCAGGAATACTTGTATGTGATTCAGTGTTATTTACTTTCTTATTGCGTTTAAATTGATACCAAGAAAATTTGTTGCTTGCAAGATACATCATTTCTATGATTCTACTCCGGTAATATTCGTATTTATGTATATTAGAATAAAAAACTCACACCTATTTTCAAAACCTTATCTATCAATATGAAAAGTTTTCGCTAAATTAGCTCTACAGTTTTTACTTAAAACGCAACAAATAACTTTCTATTGATTTTAGGACATGCAAAGGATTGTTAATTAACCAACTTAACTTATAACTCTTCAGTAGGTATATAACGTGGCTTAATATTTATAAAATATCTCTTTATTATGTAATATCTTTTACCCATAAATGCCCTGAGATTACTCGTCCATATTTGGATATAATCAAGCTGAACATCTATACAGGTTGCATAAAGACTTCCGAGAAACCGAAGCGATGTGAATGCACGTCATTTCTTAGTGTAATAACCTGAATATTTCAATACAAACTAGATATCTATATATTTCCTAATACGACGACTTATTACGAAAACTGCACGGACAGAGAAATATTAAATTTATATAATAAAAATGTATATAGAGAAGGAGAGCAGAATGCTATTAATATCTTCTTTAAAAATGTTAAGCATTAGCTTAACAGTTTTAAAAGCTACATAATAATATATTGTATATGTAACCTATCCTATCTATCAAGTTAGATCAAACATCACACGAGAATATGCGGCTCCTTCTCCACCAGGTTGTCTGGAAGAGATCGCTGTCTGAGCGATAAGACCGCCTGTTGTACTCTTTTATTAAATATTTTATGTATTGTGTCCACAGACATGTAGTGATTGTGTCCTTACTTGTACTTCTCTCTGTGGTGCACAATAAAGTATTTTTGTTGTTGTTATTGTAAACTATATATAAAAATGTTAAACAGACAGAAATACAAACGCAGCACGAATTTCGATCGTCTACAGTTTTGTTTGCGAAAATTACTCTTAATGTGCCGCGATGGAAAGCTGTACCTACACTGCAATATGGACCGGTCCGTCTGTTCACAACTCCTACATTAACGAGAATAGTTTTAACTTTCAAGTGCTATTGTCTTGTTCTTTATATAAATATCTTATCGAATTTTGACTAGGATTCAAGTGGATTCAATAAGGGGTTTAGATTTACGAACAGCGAGTCAAGACGCGGACCAAAGCTAGTTTAATACTTATCTTGTAGATGAGGAATCAAACCACTATGAAAAACTAATAATTTTACCACTCGACTTTTCCTTTTTGTTATTATTTTATATTTTCTTTCTTCAATAAGAATATTTATCATTATTAAAATAAGATTAGAAGATTACCCTTATTTGTAATCTTAGTTAACATACTGATCGCTTAAAATCCAGATATCGCCATAACAGACTAACTAGATGTAAGCTTTACTAATCAATAACTGGTATCATATTCTAAGAATCGAATTAGCGACATCAAAGCAATTAGCTGCACTTCACGGTATTTGATTTGATTTGATTTAGTATTCACTCTCATATATCAATTATTACTAATTATTAAGGTGCATTTTCATTAAACGAACATAGAGCTAGAACTAGAGCAAGATCATTCTATCGTGATCTTTTAACGAATCGAAAACTTGTATTATTGTTCAGAATAGGAACATTGCATATAATCTTTTCGAACGCACTAAGAACAACGAAAGAATGCTCTTTGCCCGTTTACACTAGAAGAATTTGACATAGTGGGGTTAGAATGAGCATTCGCTCGTTTGATGTAAATCCGTTATACGCGTGGGGAAAAAATAATTATAGTCTCTGGTTAGCGATGTGCGTGGTTGGCTTTTTTAATTCGTTAATTATGTAATTATATAATCTGTGGCATTCTTTCGTTATTATAATGAGACGATTCAATGCTACGTTTTGAAGTAGTTAGTGGATTGTGTGTTGTAATTAGATTTTAGAGTCGATTTTACTTTACAGGTTAACTATTGTAAAAAAGGTAAACATAATTTTAAGTTTGAGTATCTTACTTGATATTCAATGATCTAATGTTGGCCAAATGTCTACTGCGTTTTCATACCTTAAAGATGTTTAAGTTTTGTGTTTAAAGATTTTTTAGCTCGTCTTATCTAAAAAGCTCTTTCAAACTTATTAAAGTTATAACTAAAACATTGTTTATGTCAAAAACATGAACGCAAAAAGATCAAACTGTTTCAATTATTAGTAAATCATACCTAACAATCCTAATAATATTATAAATGCGAAAGTTTGTGAGGATGTGTATGTGTGTGTTTGTGTTTGTTGCTCTTTCACGCAAATACTACGCAACCGATTACAATGAAAGATATATAGCATACATATAGAGGGTAACATAGGATAGGTTTTATTCCGGAAGTCCCACGGGAACGGGAACCATGTGGGTTTTTTTTGTAAACGCGGGTGAAGCCGCGGGTGGAAAGCTAGTATTCATATAATTATATGAATAATTATATAATTATAATTATATAATTAATTATAATTTAATACAAACATATTAATTATTTAATTATTTCTTATTAATTATATAATAATTATATAATTATATTATTCATATATAATTCACTTAAAGCTTCTAAAAGCTAAATAAAAATAGTTTCGAGTTATTCCCGTATTAAATATATTCAAATGTAGGTACTATACAGGTTTATTGTGTTAATGTAGGCTAGGTTTATGACAATACGGAGGTTTAACATAATAAAATACGTCGACTCACTCGTTTTAATACTTTAAGTATTAAACAGCTTCGTGCTGAGGGAATTTCATTGACGATTTTAAATTGCTGTCTTTTTATGTTGTTTTTACTGTGATTAAATACTGCTTTAGGAATAGTTGCGTTGAGTAATTATGGTATGGAAGTCGGTTAGATATTATAGACATAGGCTTGTTTATATAGCTTATCTTCTATACTTTCTTTTAAATTATAGACGTAACATTGTTAAATAGTGAAGATTAACCTTTTGGGAAACGAATTTTATACTTCAGGAAACAATCTGAAACACGATAATAATCACTATTCACATTATTTTATGTACAAGCTTTTTACAAAACACTTTTCATTCTTGCAAGTCAGTGTCAATTCTCCGTCATGCCTTCTTCATATAGCCTTATCTAATTTCTCTACAACAATAATATGTAACCTAATTCTATTCAAAGAAAATATTTTAAAATTGATCATGTAAAATTTTCGTTGAAATTCCCTTTTCTGTTATCAAGGTGTTGCCCTTATCTTGAGCAAGATCCGAGCAGTGAAACGTTAACTTGTATGTTTGATGGCTCAGTGTAGCTGCTTATTATACAACGTCTTTATTATTATTAAATAAATACAATTTTTAAAAATTATGAAGACTCTATTTTGTAATGTTATGAAAGCTTAAAGTTATATTTGTAAATTTTCGTTTGTTAGTTTGTTTACTTCGGCTTACCTCCGAAACAGCTGCACGTGGCATATTCTGCTTATAACACTACAATTTATAAAATCGATTATCACGATTCAACATCAAAAAACTACCTAAGAAAACTCAAGTAAAACCAAAAAAATGCTATGACATTTGAAATTTTTGTTCGTCAAATTTATTTTTATTACCTTAAGGGCCGATTTTTCAATGCCCAGATAAACAGCTAGATACAATGATATTTTATGTATAGATACGTTATATACTCACAATATATCCAAAAAAAATGCTTCATATGCAGTGTCAGACACACACAATGGAAAGAATCATTTTACTTAATTAATTACATTGACAGACTGTATAATAGAGATGGCTCTAATAAAATGATATAAACAAAAAAGACAAAGATAGTTTGTCACTTCCGCGCAGGTGTAAGCAAAAGTCATAAGAATTCACCAATTAAATATAAATAAACAAATAGTTGCCATGGTAATTGGCATAGACTAACGACACAGAAGGTTCAATGTAAACAAATGTGACAATTTCATTTACTATTGCACGCCTCATAAGCGAAGCGTTGAGGTGGGTACTACTGTCACTTCGCGCAAAACATCTGATTTTTCAAACTTAAAATGTCTTTATGTATCATACATTGCACTTGTAAGATAATACATACACACACATATTAAGAAAAAACACTATTTTTAACGTTCATGATATTTTTGATGCCATTTTTGTTATTTAAACTAGTTAAAAAACAGTTTAAAAAAGTTCTGTCTTGGACGTCCGTGTGTCTGTATGTGCGGATCCTTTTTCTTGTTAACACGATAGCGACCGAAATACTTTACTAATCGAGTCTTTTTTTTCTCTTACGCTTGAGTATGCTCAGGAATAGAACCCTTTCATTTTTCAGGGTCTGATTCGATGTGGTTTAATTGTTATTAAATAAACAAAAATAATAATTAATAAATATTTATTAAAAAAATTATGAGGCGTGCACTTTTGGATTTTCCAAATTTATTTAATTTTTATTATGATGTTGTATTAAAATGAAAAAACTTTTTTGAAGATATAACTGTATTAAGTATTTATTACTAGCTGTGGTGTTCGTTTTCATCATCATCATTTTACCCGATAAACACCCACTGCTGAGCATAGTCCTCCTTATAGAATTCCATAAGGACCGATCTTACGCTATTCGTTTCAAGGCAGTTCCCGAAACCCGTACAAGGTCATCACTCCAACTTGTAGGATATAATAATAGTGGTGCCTAGATGAAAAAAAAGGATGAAATAAAAGAAAGGATGAAGTATAAGCCTTTTTTTCCTAAAACACAAATAAAATTTATGTTCAATATAATAGCTATTTACAGAAAAGCAAATAGCATTTTTATTTTTTCGTCAGTAGCGATAATCTTTTCTTTAATGTATACGTATATTCAACATCTTTTTTGCAAAAAAACATTTTTGCCATCACGATTTCTTTGTATATAATAAATAGATATATATTTGTTAATTACATGCACTGTGTGGATTTAAATATAAAAATAATCAAGCATTTACCCAAATCGAAATTAATAAAATAACCGTTCTATTTTCAACAATCGTATCTACATGATAATCTTTGAACACAGTGTACGCTAGCTTTGTCACACTAGTGATTGAAGCAATGTTTTATCCCTTTCATTATTTTATTAAGTGTCAAGCATGTGTCATTCATAAAGAATTGTAAATTGTTATTTTTACTCATAAACTGTAATAATTTAATATATTTTCCTGTGATATGATATTCCTTTATCTTTCTTTATTTTTTTGCACGAATACGTGCACTTTCTGAACACACAGGAAAGCATTTTCGACAACTTTAATGTACCTATCGGCACATGCGCTCACTGGGACCGGTGAGAATCTGACTGATTGCATTGGTCCCAAATAGGACCAATTCACGGAAGCAATTTTGGTGCGTTGATGACGTATCTACCTCTTGTTTCTATATATAATATCATTGGCTAGATAGACTTTATTCTTCAGTTAACAAAATATTCAATTTTTCAATAGACGAATAGGACTTATCTATCGAATAACTACGTTATTTGAGGAATAAATCTATTTGCCGCTCCAACGGCCAGATAGCGCGCTATTCGACTGTTAGGCGTTTGAGTTGACAACTGACGCGTCAAATTTGAGATATTTTCGTATGTCATAACATAGAGCGTAGAATTATTAACAATTAAACCTCTTTCTATATAATTATAATCAATTAAAATCATATTGAAATTGATGTTTTTGATAGTACTGATGACCATGCCATTGAAAATTTGCCGAACGCTGCCTTTAAGTATGTCGTTTCCATCGTAAAATATATAAATTGAAACACAAATTTAACCAAACTCTTTACTCGAATCAAAACAACAATCAACAATCATAGAAGACAAGTGCACTCCTGACGTGAGTCATAATGACGGTTGTTGACAAATTGCAAGATTTGACTCTATCCCGCTCTAACCTGACTAATTTAATATGTTTGTTTCGCCACTCCGAGAGCAGTGCTGCCAATATGGAAATATTTGGTCAGATAGTTATTCATCAAATAAATCACGATTGAAAAATAGGCGAGCCGTAATGAGTTAGATAAATAATTGAATAAATCTATTCGAGGGGTACTTATTAGATTGTTTATCTCGCGATTGAAAAATCGGCCCTTACTATAAAAGGACCTTTGAAGCTCCAAATAAACATATCATTCCACATTCCGCACCTAAATCAATCCAAAATACACAATTCTGTTTGTCTAAACATCGATACATCAAAAACGATCAAAGCGTGTGACATAGGGTTGTTTTGGACGTCCGGCGCGTGTGTGGCCTGCTTTGTGACGAAATTTAACGGTCATAATATCAGTCGTTTCCGTTTAATTATATAAATAGGTTTAATGAAAGCTCTCAATATCGTGTGGATTGTTTTAATGTGTTCATTAGAATGAGATTTATATGCTGTTCTAGATACTTTAATATCAGAATGGTTAAATTCGTTATATATACATACATATATACATACAATAAGCAATTTTCTTTCAGCCGTTAAGTAGGAATATTCCAGGTATTTTTGATGTTTGTCTTAATTACCAAGTTACTACATTCTAAAAAATTATAAACTGCATTAATAACATATTATAACACCAAGGTATCTCTATATTTCTCAAATTTTATCAAAATGTTTTCTTTTACTATAACAATTACCTATTTTCAGAGAAATTTTAAACGTAATCACTTTACCTTTTTAAAATTAAGTATTAGGTACTTGAAGGTTCTAAATAAATAAAACTTAGGTATCTAAATAAAATGGCTAATACAGTCAAACCACTTTAAAAATAATATAATGCTTTAAAATAATATAATGGTCAAATCAATACAAACTCAAAACACAATATTGAAGACGCACATGGTGTGATCTGGGGCGTGCTTAATTCCCGCGTTTTCAACCGTGAAATCGACGGAGACAAGATGGCCGCTCCGCGCTTCATTGTTTAGCATTACGATGTATGCTATTTGCGATTCAATTTTCTGCACCACAGCCTCCATTGATCTGGACGTGATTATTTTGTTATGATGGGAGACGTAATCTTAAACTCATCACTTTTTTAATCATATTAAGTTTTTGAATAGTTAATTATTTTAAAACTAAATTAGCAAGGTATTCACTATTCAGGCTTTTTTCGATTGTTGTATCTGTCACCTAATTTAATATACTTTCTTTTTCTTCTTTCTTTCTTTCTTACATATCGTCTAGAATCTAGAGTTCCTAACATCAAATAGATTTGATTTTGGATGCTTCGATATAAACACATAAGTCCTATGTTTCTAACGTTGTTATTTCATTTTCATCCTGTTTAAAATTATTATAGTCCTTTCAATATATGATGTACCTGTAAAACTTCAATCCCTAAGTTTGTTTTATTATTTTACTTCAGTTTAATATTTAATAAACAGGCTATTTCGAGCAAAGGCAAAACAAAATAAACGCGAAGGCGACTGCGGCGACCGACTCAAAGTGATTTACTTTAAATTTAATACGAATAGACGTAAAACGGATTTCAATATCGAGTTGCAAGTTCGTTTAATATTTGAGAAAAATAAAGGGTCCGTTTTAAAAGATTGTTATAATTTGAGATAAAGGTTTGCTTCCGGGTGTCCCTTGAATGTTATAGAACGTTTCTTCCAAATACTTTGTATTGTTAATACGGTCTCAATTGGACCTTTGGGTTTTTAAGTTCGCAATTTCAAATTTGTTTCGTAAATTATATTCTGTAATCGGAGAGAATGCTAAGCAACAGATGACTTTTAATCACAGCTTTTAATATTAATTTCACGCATAATTGAATGACGTAAACCGTGTAAAGGTTTAGAATTGATTATAATTTGGTGACGATTAAATAGTTGTTTTACAATATTGTAGCATGAAATAAAGTTATTATAAACCAAGTATATTAAATCATTTAACATTTAAATACATGTTTTATTTTATCTATCATTCGTACATTTTATTTTAACCTCACTTAAATGTAGAGCCAAATAGAACAATGTATCAGACTTTATAACATAACAGCTTTACCATAATTTAATAATAAAAAGATTGCCCTTCATTAAGCATCAATCAGCTAATCGCGTTTTCCGACCTCTGAACATTTCCATTGATTCGAACGAAAGAATTCATTTTATACAAGTTCCTTTTGGCTTTGGTGAACGGAATGTTCAAATATTTTCGAATCATTATAAAATAATTGTAAATTATAGTTATTTAAATGTAGTAGACTGTGACTCTTACAAGAATGATTTATCTTGATAATAAATAACTATTAGTATGAAATAAATAAGGCTTAAAGAAAGAAACAAATCGTGCCTGTTTAAGTGATACCTACTAAAGACTTAAATTGTTTTCTAGTTAATAACAATAAACAATTTTAACTTATAATATTAAAATTAACTGAGAAATAGGATTGGAAAAATGGATTTATGAATACTTAAATCTACGTACAAAATCGTTAGAAACAATTCCTCGTGGAGCCATGTGAGCGAGTTATGTAACTTCAAGCGGGTGCATCTGACAGGTGTGAATGCATAAACAAACAGACAGAACGTTTATTTTGTTTTAAGATACGCTTTTAGTATCGGCTAGTGTAGCTAAGTTGATTTGGTTTAACTTAAAAGTTAAGTTAAACTGGTGTTTAAACTGTTGTAACATATCAAATATGTTACATTTTATCAATAAAATTACGAAACTTAACATGATTCTGTTATGTCAACATTATTACTTTACAAACAAATATTGTTTTGCGATTGTTTCTTGGTCTTCTTGAATTGAATAAGCCTTAATTATATTTATAAATATCCAACTTAATCTACATTCTACATATAATTGAAATTATTTAAATTCATAACAATAATAAAATAAAAGACGTGTGGCACTCGGGGAGTGGGGACTGCCGCGATAAAGCTATTGCATGCTATGCCTTCAAGCCACACCTCCGCGCCCGTCGGAGTGGGGAGCGTAAGGTTTTTTCGTTACGGAATTTATGGATTCGGTCCCCGTGCTCAAGGCCCGCGATAGAAGTTATGCAATAGCTTAATATGTACATAAATCTTCAATTAATTTAAATAGCATGAAGAAAAATTTATTAATAAACATGCACATAATAAACATCCACAATATAGAAAGAAAGAAAAGAAAGAAAGAAAATACATTTATTTGTACCGATGCACATTAATACATAAAAAGAAATAAAATAAAATTAACTTATAACTAGTTACAACGGCACAAAATGGATAATATCCACTCAGTGGTTTGAGAATCTAAGGACAAGACACTTAGATTCTCCACTGATTTTCAGTGGACACCACATTGACATCCTGACAGTGGCAGTGTACATATTATGACAAAAAAATATAAAATAATAAATAAAATAAAAGCAATAATATACTTAATATATAGGAATATAATATAGTAGATAGGAAACATATATATATATATGTGGGAATAGGATAAAATATTAAGATGTATTTCATAATAAGCTTTA
>CAJQZN010041281.1:14605-27533 GCA_907164685.1 Colias eurytheme
TCATATATTTTCCTGCGCGGGTTGACAGCACTGACAGGAAAATATATGAACATGACAAGCGCCGATAAGCGCTTATAAGTTTCAAGCTTTCTTTCTGAATACGCCCATAGTAAGCGTTACTTCCGTCAGAAAAAAAATCTGAGTTACTCCCTAGTCGCGCCTAAAGAAGTTTTACTTCAATAAATATGTATAAAAAAGTTTGAGAAGTGTCATAGGTAGGTATTTCTTAATAACAAAGAAGCTATGTTAATTTCACATCAAATATCTGTACCACGGATAATATTATAATACTAGCTTTCCGCCCGCGGCTTCGCCCGCGTTTTCACAGATTTCTCACATAGTTCCCGTTCCCATGGGATTTCTGGGATAAAATTTATCCTATGTGTTAATCCAAGTTACCCTCTATATGTGTAATTTAATTGTAATCGGTTCAGTAGTATTTGCGTGAAAGAGTAACAAACACACATACACATCCTCACAAACTTTCGCATTTATAATATTAGTAGGAAGTAGGACTATACTATCTGTACTTAATAAATAGGAATTCGTTAAATAAAAATTCATTCACATTCAAACCATTTATTACATATTTACAAATCAAACAACAACATCCATGATCTTCGTGTTGAACTTCCTATCGAACACAACAACCTTCGAGTTAGTGAAGAAGCCGATTTCCATAATTTGCTTGGAGATTAAAGCGTTGTTCAGACCAGCTTTAGCCATAACAGTTCTGACATCCAACGCCCAGAAATGATGGTCTCTGTACAGGTTATTGTAGTTCACAGCGAGGGATCCACTTAAACTGGCTTCATATTCAACTTCCACCTTCAAAGTACCCCTTGTAGCGTGTAATTCAGCCAAAACAGATTGACCAGGAGTCAACATTAACTCCATATGGGATTCAGAACCGACGGTAATCGTCTGTGACTTTTCGGAGTTCGTTCCCCATGACGAAGAGAATTCCAAGGATGTTTTACCACCTACATTGATGAAATCGATGTCAAAGTCGTAGCTGATCTCTTGACCAACGGTTAAATCGCCAGATTTGCTCCAGGATGAGCTCATTGTGTTCTGGACGGCTTGTGAGATCCCCACGTTGAAGGAGGCAGGTTTAGAGCTGTTGTTTTCGAAGATCTGTTGCATCACGATCTGGGGTTGTGTTGTCATAGATAAAACGCGGCCACTTTTGGGCACCAGAGTTCTAGAAACCTGTCTCCACCCGTAGGACCTGTACAAATCACCCCAAGGTGTTGGGCTCTTTACGAAAATGTCGTCTGGCCATTGGCCAAAGTACAATTCGGCGCCTTTCTTCAAGTTGCTGTCTGTCAATTGGAATGTATCCCGCTCTGTGTCGCTGATGACGTCAATTTCTTGCCCGGAGAAGGCGAGGTTGAGGTTCTTCTCGAAGGTTCCAGAAAGTTCGATGTCTATTTTCGCGAGCGCGAGCGCTGGCAGCACGAGGAGCACGAATTTGAACGCCATTTTCAGATTCTGGAAAAGGAAAAATGTGTTCATTTTGTAAATAAGTACTTTCTTATTTTGATATGGAATTTTCCCCTGTGTTACAAGGTAAATTTTCCAAAACATTGATGGGTGAGTATTTGTTGAAATATGTACATATCTATTAAACGGACATAAAATTATTAACATGCAAATATTCGGATTGAAGACAGTAATTATAAATAAATCTAAGGGTGAAATTTTACTTAAACAATATTCTAATAATATTAAACAGTGTATAGAATTATAAAAATTAGTAAAAACATTTATACATTAGATATAAAAGAAGTGATTACTTACAGATGAGATTCGAAACCGAAGATAGTTCACGAATATTGATTTCTCTAACTAATGAAGTATTTATACACAATTTTTCGCAAATTACGCATTTTTTGTTGCAGGTAATGTATAACTTCTGGGCTCTTCATAGAATTTCTGAAAGTGTGAAAAAATCTAGGTCAAATAAACAGACATAGAAATGCTGTTTTAATTAACAAACTGCCTTTAACCCGCGACTTTGTTTGCAATTACATATAGGTATGTTTCATAATATTTTATAGTGAAAATAAATAAATACCTAGCTTGAGTCCACGACTTCACTCGCGTAGTTCCGATTTTATGTTGTCTGTGCTACCTATTTCAGACAAAAATCTATATCTGTATTCATACAGATGGGATCATCTTTTTTTTAGAATGCACATTGATCTAGCATGAATAAATTAGTTTAGCGGTATAAGACACCATCAACTCCTACACTGCAACATCTTATTTTATGTATCTACTTATAAACTTAATGGATTTCTCGAGTGGTGTGACATTAATACCCAGGGCCGAGCCGCCCCTGTGTGCGAAGTGTGCGGCGCACACAGGCGCCAAGACAATAGGGGCGCCGCGCCGCCACTGCCACCAAAATTATTTTTGTTACCTATAGTCCTATATGATTGTTTTTTGTAGTGGAGTATCGACAAGTAAGTAGGTACAATAGGCTCAACATAGGCCTTGTAAACAACAAAACATCTATAACGTTTATTGAACAAATCTCTCAATATTTAATGTTTATTATTATTCACGTTTATGGTTTCATTTTACGTTTAGGGTTTTAGTTTACATTCCTTACGAGCTCAACGTTAAAACGGCGGCAGTTCTTTGAACCAGAGAAAAAGTTTATTTTAAACCGTAGAGGCGCCGAGTTTGTATGAGTATGAAATTAGTCCACTCATTTCGTCCGAAAAAAAGGCAAATAAAAGAAAGTGAATTTGCGCATCTTATTTTTTGATATGTTGTAGGGGATACCTAGAAAAGCTTAACTTGAGTTTTTCGACCAAGATTTCCTATGAGCTTTCGTCGCCATCTTGAAAAAAGGGGTAAAATTGGTTTTTCGGCAATAACTCGGGCTATCCGATGAAATTCGTAAATCACTTATAAGACACTTTTTGTTCCTTTTTTAATGCTCTACAATTAAGGACCATTTTTACTGTATCGTGCATAGTTATCGAGATATCGATCGATATAGTAAAAAATTATTGTAAGACCTGGCATCCGTTTTGACGAGTGTGTTTGCATTTTTTCAATTACAAAATTTTCTTGAAACCATTTTTCATTCATTTTACCGTGTGTTGTACTTTTTTTCGCTCAAATGTACAGTTCAACTTTTTTTTTACTGCACAAACAAATTATTTGTTAATAAATATACTTTAGTGTGATCTTTAATTTGTTCTAAAGTCTGGTCTATGTACTTATTTTTTATCCCATCAATTTCCTAAACAATTTCCCATTCGATTCGCCATGCGAACACAACCGAGCGAGCAGCTCGCTCGACGGTGAGCGTGAATTCACCGACTCTGCGGCGCGCTGGAGATAGTAATTTTTGTCCAACAAAAAACACCAAAAAGAAAATTGTAGGTCTGAATATTCTCTACAAGTTCGAATTCTACGATTTTTTAAATACATGTATATGTATTAGATACATATACATAATGTATATGTATTATGTCCTAAACAAAAAAAGCAAAAAACTAAAAATGTGTCCTGAATTTTTGAAGTGAAACTTCTTTATCGGGGTTGGAAAAAAATTGAGTGTAACATTTTTTCGTTACGCGTGACTTTTTCCGTTACGCGCCATCTTTTTCTTATCCCTACCACGCGTGATTCGACGTATTTCTGTAAAGTTGCATATAGTAAATTATTTTTTGAAAAATAAGGTCATAAAGAAGTTTCACTTCGTACGTGTGTACACTAGTACACGCACACATTTTTTTACTTTATCGATCAATATCTCGATAACCATGCAGGATACGGAAAAAATGGTCTAGACTTAATTGTAGAGCATAAAAAAAGGAACAAAAAGTGTCTTATAAGTGATTTCCGAATTTCATCGGATAGCCGAGTTATTGCCGAAAAACAAATTTTACACCTTTTTTTTAAGATGGCGGCGAAAGCTCATAGGAAATCTTGGTCGAAAAACTCAAGTTAAGCTTTTCTGGGTATCCCTACAATATATCAAAAAATTAGATGCGCAAATTCACTTTCTTTTTTAAATGTATATAATGAGTGGACTAAATATGAATGAGTGAGTTTCTGAACGCAACCCGATGCGATGCGTGCGACGCAAGCGGGGCCCGGGGGTGGGGTCATGGGTATTCCCCGATTTTAACGAACGAGATAGCTAAGGCAAAACAAATTACAAAACAAATGAACAATCATTTGATTGAAAGTGTGGGTGTGTAAGGTGCGCATTGAATTTTTATAAAAAAAGAGGCGCTTCATAGGTTTCGCACACAGGCGCTGCCGGGGGTCGGCGCGGCCCTGTTAATACCTTATATTTATAGACACACGTGTCGTTAAACTAGATATTTCAAAATAGTCCAAATAAACATTTATGCTGTAACACACATTAACTGTATTGAGAGCAAAAGAAATAAGCAACCTGCGATTTTGTGTTGACGTGATGATTTATATTTTGTCAACTCGCAGATTTTTTAAGTAAACTTTTATCTTTTAAATAATTTCTACCATTTCTATAATACAAATATAGATATACAAAATACAATAATCAAGTCTATGGTCCCTTGAAGCTGTAAAAAAATCAAACTTATAAGAAAACCCAATTAAAAAGATAGAGCCGTAAATGGTGAAAATTTTCACAAATTTCGACATTCGCACAGGAATCAAATCTACAGGGTAGGTACTTCCCTTGAACACAGAGTCTTGAAATTTTGTTAAAAGCAATGGCATATTGGCATAGCACAGGTAGGTAAAGGAAAAATTTAGATTCGATTACCAGCTATTTTATTTTACTTCATTATTTTGATTACTTAAAAAAGATTTATCTAAAATTGTTACTTTAGCATATCATAAAAACCTTTTAAATCGTAAAATCACATTCAAATAGGCTTATCCTTTTTGGAGTGCATAGTGCATTGCTCCAAGCAGGTACCTACTATTTCAGCGTTTCAGAGTATTTACTATTTATTAGGAAGCTATAGAGCGCGTGTTACTTCTAGATATCACTATAATATCACTACATAGTATAAAACAAAGTCGCTTTCTCTGTCACTATTTCCCTATGTCCCTTTGTATGCTTAAATCTTTAAAACTACGCAACGGATTTTGATGCGGTTTTTTTAAATAGATAGAGTGATTCAAGAGGAAGGTTTTAGTATATAATTTATTAGGTTTTAGACAAGCGGGCGAAGCCGCGGGCGGTAAGCTAGTATTCATATAAGCTTATAATGAAACATGCAAGGAAGAGAAGTTGTTTTATTTTTATCAAAACTTATTATCTTGGTAAGGACTATAAGAAAATAAATGTCAAATATATTTTTTTCAAAATTATTCCAGGAACATCGGTACCTTTCTACATAGATTTAACGAAAGGTACCTAAAAGTAGGTAAGGAATAAAAAAAAGTGTGTGCGTGTAACCTTTACGCGCGATTGAAGTAAAACTTCTTTGGCGTTGACGACATATATCACTGAAATGATTAAATATTAACTTAAATAAATAAATATTATATTATAATTTAATTATATTTATTATTCATGTGCTTTACAAAGATTATTTAAATGTTATATTAATATTATTCATTCGAAACAGGTAATTGAATGTCATCATAATTTCTTACGTACGAAATTATAGGTTTGTGGTACCTTAACTATAATGTGAAACATAAATTTTACTCTCTAAATTTGCTACTTTTCTTGAAAATACAGCATCTATCGTTGTACCGAAACGCGTTGTTGAATGAAGTCGAGAAGTATTCATAGATAAATCAAATTTTTCTTCTAAAAAATCAATTAACGGCTGAGATTCCTGAGAGCGAAAATTAACATTAAAATCTCCAGTTAGAATCATCGGTAATTCATGATAATTACTATTTAAAAGTCGAGAACCTTCAATTGTGAAGTGAAGTAATTGCTGATGAATAAATTTTATGATATTTGTCAGGCTAGTATTTGTAGAAATATAAATAACAACGATAATCACAGGTTGGTCATTCGTATTAACACATCGAACCAAGGCGATGTCACCAATTTGTGAAACCTCATCGGAAATTTGTGATAATATAGTTGGTGAAATATTTTGAATTGGTGTTACATTGTTCAGTGTATCTGTAGATGAATGATATACAGCTACTCCACCAGCAGTTGAGTTGGGTCGTTTGTATTGGGTAACGCAATAAAAATTTTCAATCAGAATTTGTTCGTCATTTTTCATCCAAGTTTCGGAAAATAACAGCAATGTGGACCTTTTTAATACTTTATCATTCAGATCAGAAACATGAGCACGTAAACTTTGGCAGTTGAAGGAAAATAGTGTAATGTTACTCTCATTTACTAGGTTATATAATTCTTCCTGTTGTGTTATTAGGCGAGAATTTGAAAGTCTTTCAAATTCACACTGTAAATCAACTATTCCCCCTGGACGCTTTCTTCCATGATAAAATTTGTTGTCATCGGTGTTTGAGACAATGAACAATCCATTTATATCAGTTACTCGTGATAATGCTACATATAACAGCTGCTGACTGTGACTTTTATTGTATTCATAAACGATTTGATCAAAAGTACCACCTTGAGACTTATGTATTGTAAGCGCACAAGCAGATACTAATGGAAAGTGATTTCTCTTTGCAAATATTGTCTTATTTCTATTCATTGGTACAGATGACGATCTTCGTAAAATTGGGACTGCTGTTCTACTAATGTTTAGAGTTTGAATATGATGGGCAGCTTTTTTCCTAATTTTCTCTCCTATCATACCAGGAAACTCAAGCCATAAGCGTATGATGTTATCACTGTCATCACGTTCAATATACACTAACTTTCCAACACAACCGTTGGCTAAGCCATCAGATACATCAATATTGGTTGTAATAATGTAAAATTTGTTAAGAACTAATATGATTTCATAAGGCGATCCTCCTGTATCAATAACTGACATTTTATGAAATTGTTGGCGTACATATGCTTCTTATTCAACTGAATGACAACCTATATACATATCTGTTGCTATGGATACTACTTTGTCTTCAGCAATATTTAAAATAGATTGATTATAATCCGCAACATGTTTATTTTTATTTTTAATTTACTTATTTTAAAAGTAATAAATAAACAAGTATATTTAGAGATTTTCAAAAAATTTTGCAATTTAAAATAATGTTTTTAAAACTGTTGAATTTTTCATTCACTTTGCTATTCACAATTGATCCGTTTGAAAATTTGAAAATAAATAATCCTAATTGATTATGATATTTGCCACTAGCTGGCGTATAAAGTCAAGAAGCGTGTAGTATATGACATATACTTACAACCAATCAGAATTATTATTTTTAAATGGCGGAAACTACACAGACTATAGTAAGCGTTACTTCCGTCAGAAAAAAAATCTGAGTTACTCCCTAGTCGCGCCTAAAGAAGTTTTACTTCAAAAACTTATTTTACAATGTTCGTTTTATTTTATTTCCCACTAGCTTTTCACCCGCGGCTTCGCTTAGATTGCTTACAAATTATAATTACACTTTGGTCTTTGGACTGCTTGACATTGGATTAAAATGTCTGAGTTAGCATAATCACAAATTATAGGTAGTTTAATGTTTTTTTTGATGATGAGAATGAAAGTACCTAACAATTGTTTAAACAGATCTTTAGTCGATCGTCAAAAGGTATATTTCGTCCAATAGTATCTAGTATCTACATACTATCTTTCTAATATTATAAATGCGAAAGCTTGTCAGAAAAAATCACGAAAAAATACTGGACGGATTTGGATGGATCTTTAGGTGAATAATACATGACTCATGAGCTCACAAATACATTGTTTTAGGTACCCGCGGATTCGTCTGCGGGTTAAACCGCGCGGCACAGCTAGTAAAAACTGAAAATGCATTATTTTGTAGGTACATATATATTGAAGAGAAAGCATGAAATAAGCAATGCAATTGCAAAATTCGTTACGATTCATAAAATAATCTTGTATAGTTGAATTAAACAACTCAATTTGCGTTTGAAGATGATGACGGTGACCAAATTGTTGTTTTGCCTTTTAGCAATAATTTACGTTGTAAGTTAAACATGATTTAAAAATTCTTCGTAGTACTTAAATATTTGGTATAAAGCTAAGTTTGTTTGTTTAAACGCGCTAAGTCAGGAACTACTGGTCCGATTTGAAAAATTCTTTCGGTTTTAGATAGCCCATTTATCGAGGAAGGCAATATTATATTTATACACGCACGCATATAATCATCACGCATATTACTTGCTCTGTGCATCACGCTAAGACCAACAGGAGCGGAGCAATATAGGTACCTACGGGTAAAACCACACAGTTAAAATAATGACATACCTAAATATAATGTCCCTATAATAAAGAAAGCCCTGTTAGTAGGATTATTGTAGACATATTATTTTCTATTTATTTTAGAAAGCGACCAGTTTTGAAAATATTCCATTCGAAACAGCAAAGGTGAGTTTCAACTTTATTTTATTGTTTCAAGAATAATTTATAAGTTAATTAAAATAAATAATTAAAATTAATAAAACATAGGTAACGTAAGTAGGTTATTCATATATAAATATATTTCTCTTCAGTGTTCATATATTTTAAACTCCACAGTTTAGATCATAATGAATACATGGAAGGATTATAAAAATTCTTTTTCTTCACTACATAGGTAGTATAAAACAAAGTCGCTTTCTCTGTCCCTATGTCCCTTTGTATGCTTAAATCTTTAAAACTACGCACCGGATTTTGATGCGGTTTTTTTTAATAGATAGAGTGATTCAAGAGGAAGGTTTTAGTATATAATTTATTAGGTTTTAGACAAAGCGGGCGAAGCCGCGGGCGGTAAGCTAGTTTACACTATTTGGTAAATACTCAGGTAACTACTTACCTACATTTCATTTTATGTGTTTGTATATTTTGATGACTACACGGACCTATTGGTGAGATAAGGGCATAGTTAAATTAATATTTTTCTCAATACATTTTGCATTACAGGTGGTTTATCATAAACAGCGGCTGTGTATTTTCCGACCGGGGAAACCGAAGTGTTATGGGAGTGAAAAGGTTACTTAACTATATTACACATTTATTTCTGGGTTGACTGTAACGATGCATTTAAGAAAGAAAGAAAGAAAGAAAGAAAGAAGAAAGAAAGAAGAAGAAAGAAAAAACGTTTATTTAATGACACATAGCCTCACACATACCTACATAATGAAAAACAATTTATACAATACTTATATGCTACAATACTTACTTACTACAATACTTAAAAATACACATTGAAGTGTGTAGTCTGTGAAGCATGATACCATTAAAAGGGGAAATCACTCGGTGAACATCTGTGACGTAAAAAAATTTAAGCATTTAAGGGAATGCTCATTCTTAACCCACTTTTATTTTAGTGTAAACAGGCGTAGAGCATTTTTTCGTTGTTCTTAGTGCGTAAAGATTATGCAATGTTCTGTTCTAATCCTGAATAACACTGAATACGAGTTTTCGTTTACACTAAAAGATCACGAAAAAATGCTCTTGCTCTGGCTCTATGTTCGATTGATGTACCTAAATGCACAAGTTTTCGGTGCAATGAAGTTCAGAGTCATATAGTCAAATATGAAATTGAAATATTTAATCTAAATAGGTACCTACCTAGTATAAAAGAGATAGATCTTACATCTTAGGTCTTTAAACTTGCGCAACCAATTTTTAATGGGTTTTAAATAGATAGTGATTCAAGAGGAAGGTCTTATTGTGGTTTTTTACACAATTTATAAGGTTTTACAAACCATGATACTTTCGTGCTTCTAAAATATTACAGAATATATAGAATTTGTACTATTTTCTATATTTGGATTAAATAATATTATTTCTTATAGATCCCAGGCGACCCATATGAAGTAGCTGAGCTCTTCACTGTTCAGAAGAAATTGTACGCGCAAATCGGAAACCTGGACGAAGACGAAGAATAAACTTGTTTTAATGTTATTTATTAAATAAACTATTTGATTTTATGAGCGACTTTTATTCGTATCCCGAAAAATATATCCCCAATGCATTTTGCTTCTGTTTCAATCATCGATTTTCTTTACTAGTAGAATTTTTGTGTGCATAGAATTTTTTATTAGTCAAACGGGGATCGAACCCAGTGCCTACTCAATTGTGCAGAATATTTGGTCTCTTATCATGTAGTTTCAAACTAATTTAAATACTTAATATTAGGGTGAGTAGGTATATTAAAATAATATAGGTAAATAGGATCTCAAAAATAAAACACCATTATACATTGATTAATATTTATTACAAAAATCTCGCAATGCAAATTCCTTCATCAATCACTTCTAATACGAAGTTATTTAAAAATATATAAAAAAAATCATACAATATTCAGTCTTAACGAAGACTTAAATAAAGGTTACAATCGCTTAAAACTAAATTAAATACGACATAATACAAAAAGATAAAATTACAAGCCGATATAAAATTTATGAAATACCGAGCGAAGCACATCGATACGAATTGGCCAAATTTACATTTTTACAAATTTATTACTAGATTTAAATGAATAGTATAAATTGACTTTTTAATAAAGATATTCGCTTATACACATCTGATTATAAATAAATATTTTAATACAATATGTACATAAAATGTTAAATGCAATATTTTTTTTTTATAAATGTTCTTGTTTATTTTGAAAACATCGCAAAAAATGTTCGAATGCATGAATGATATTTTGCGCTTATTTCTTGACATATTCATCAATTTTGAGCATAAGTAAAAAAAAACAGACCAATTAACTTAATAAATAATGAATATAAGCGAACATCTTACAATAAAATCTTAAAAAAAATGGGGATCACAAAATCCCATTTTTCTATGTCCACGAATAAAATATTAATTGTTATTACAGATTAGGGGGCGTTCAAGTATTACGTAAATCCGTTTTTGATCCCCCCCCATTCCCCCCCTGTAACACACTGATTTTTTCTGTACCGCAGAAACGTGGTAACGTTTTACGAGACACCCTCCCCCCTCCCACAAAATTGCCGTTACGTAATACTTGAACGCCCCCTTATTAACTAAACCTAATTACTAAGATCTGGCACTAAAAAACTATCAGTTTAAAACTGACTTATATCCGAGTATATAACCTAAAAACTAAATGCTAACTGTAAATACAACCTACACAATTACACATACTAAATCTAAAATGTCGTATGAAAAAATGATATCAAAGTGTCAGTCATATAAAAAATGATTATTTTAGGAATTAAATACTAAATTCTATTTAAAATAATAGCTGTCGAATTAAATACTACAATTAAAAAAAAAATACATATTTTCGTATGAGATAAGTGCGAACGAGATAGCATGCTATCTATCGCCAATGTGTAATAGAGAAAACTATATGTTGAGATCGATTTCATACTGTTTTTGAATAGATCACTTTTGTGACTTCATTACATCTAAAATTACTTTTTCGATAAGTCTGTCGTTTTTAATCGAAATCTATGTTTTAATGACTTCTAAATATTGAGATAGTAATTATAAAATCCAAAACCGGTATAAATTAATTTGTTGCCTGCTCTGTCTAAAACTTGTAAACTCTACATACAGTACGAGCGGCAAAAAAAAAATTCATATTGAATGACACTTGTCACAGAGCTTATAAAGTATAGACTCACTAGAAAATTGTTTTTTATTTGACTAAATGAATATTTTGTTCCGTTATATTTGGCTACATAATCCTAAAATGCAATGATATTAAAAGTATAAGCGTGTAGATTGCTTATAAGCACTCCGGGCATGTCAAAATGAGGTTGTCTCTTTTTCCCTCACGATATTTGAATCATGCCATCTCACTTTAACGTCTAATCGTGTGTGCGTTAGTGTACCATTTTTGAAGATCCAATGTTGTGTTGGTAATCTATCTACACATTTACTTAAAATATCATTGCTAAAAAGTATTTATCGAAACAAACTATACTCTAAAATCATCTACGCGCGATGCACAGACTTACAAACTATTTCTATATATTTATTACCTAGATAACCTACTTAAAACCTATAAATGCAATATCTGGTATCAAAGAATGTACAATTTAAACCCTAATGTCCACGACTTTAGCCAAATATAAACTAATCTGTACAGTCAGAAATGTTATTTTTACACATTTTTTTTAAAGAAATTAATTTCCAACAAAGATTATTTTTTTCAATTTACTTATTGATTTACATTAATAAAAAAAGTAGTTGTTTTATTAATTTCATCAATATACATGGAAAGTAAAGTATCAAAAAAAAATCTGTTTTTTAAAAGACGAACACAAAAAAAAACACCAGTACCTACTACATATTATATCAAATCAATAATAGGCCTTACAATTTTCATAAGATATTTAAAAAGTAATTAAATCTAAAAAGCATTTACTTGCTGACCGTACCTACATAATTTCGATTCGAATAGGACGAGAGATTTCACAAATTTTGGACGATACACCTTACACTAAAGTATCACTAAGTTACACTAAAATAACCATAACTTACACTAGAGTATAACTAAGTAACACTAAAGTATCACTAAGTTACATTAAGTTACACTAAAATGGCTACGCATCAGTCTTAATCGCTAAACTTTATACAGATTGGCAGTTTCATTTAGCTGACGGTTTTTATCTTAAGCTAAGTATGTCTAAGTAAATTGGTTATACTTTATTTTTAACTTGTATAACTCAAAAATAAGTGCTTACATCAATTATTTTTTAAGAAAAGATGTTCTGAAAAAATTACCACGTTTTTGGATCATTTTAACACGAGCCCAAAAAAATCTTGACTATTTAAAAAGGGACATGAGAAACCCTAACTTTCAATATAAAGAAAATCATCAAAATTGATTTACTCAATAAAATTTAAACGAAATATTT
>CAJQZN010041281.1:27933-63355 GCA_907164685.1 Colias eurytheme
AAAATCATCAAAATTGATTTACTCAATAAAATTTAAACGAAATATTTTAATTAAATTACTATCGAATTGACTAGTTTATTATCCTTAAAGCCTTAAATAAGTTTTTTTTAATAACAGTTAAATTCATACTTAATATTATAAAGCAGAAGAGTTTGTTTGAACGCGCTAATCTCAGGAACTACTGGTCCTATTAGAAAAATTATTTCAGTGTTAGATAGCCCATTTATGGAGGAAGGCTATATTATATCATCACGCTAAGACCAACAGGCGGTTTCACAGCCACGCGGGTGAAACCGCGGAGCACAGCTAGTAATAGATAAGAATCCATAATAGTAACATAAAAATGTTGTGTTTCTGTGAGTTTAAAAGTTTTGTATACAACTAATTTATAAGTATACAAGTCACTAATACAGTATAACCAATATAAATCTTATACATAATATAATCTACAATAAATGCAAAAACTACTAGAATACAATTAATATATTTTAAAACGATTCCCGTTTCTTATTGACATCGATTTGACGTCCATTGAATTAAAGTTTTATCAAAAATCGTTTAGCCGTTTGGATTAAAAATCGTTTTAAAACATACAAAAACTAAATACTACATAATACTCGTTGTATATTTTTAAAACGTAATTGCTTTTACTTAGTAAGTATAGCATAATTAATTTTATATTTATATGAGAAATTTCAAATTGTTGAAAATCAACTAAATAATAAAAAAGAGGGTGTGTGCTGAGCACACGTGTCAGAAGTGAAACTTCTTTGACAAGATTCAAAGAAACCAAAATCGTCTTACTCCATGACGTAACAGTATTGCCATGACGCGACAATGAAATTTTACCTTCAATGCGAATATGTATACGTTGCAAGATCGAATATTTTTGTTTGAATTCTATAATTATTAAACTTTTAAAAATCTATATACTTACAGAGTGATTTTTTAAATGGTTATTTAAGGAAATCTTCTAGTAAACAAAAAAAAGTCTTGCCATTAAAAATCAGCCTGTATATGATAAATTAAATTGTATATAAAAATGTCCTATCCTACTAATATTATAAATGCGAAAGTTTGTGAGGATGTGTGTGTAAGTGTCTTTCATGCAAATACTACTGAACCGATTACAATGAAATTTAGCACACATATAGAGGGTAACTTGAATTAACACATAGGATAGGTTTCATCCCGGAAATCCGATGGGAATGGGAACTATGCGGGTTTTTCTTTCAAAACGCGGGTAAAGCCGCGGGCGGAAATCTAATTGTATATAAAAATGTAAGTAATAATTGTTACAAAACGATTAAATGCTATAGAAATCTAAAATACAAAACTTATAAAATATAATACAAAGTGTAAATACATCAAAATGACTAAAACTAGGACTATGTTTGAATAAAAAAATCTAATATAAGGTAAGTTATGGATTATTTACTAATTTTAAATATAATATTGCTGTTTCAAAATCGGTCAAGCTATTTCGGAGAAGTTGATTTAGGCGCGGGTCAAACACAAGCGGCTTGGCGCGGGCGTGCCATAAGCGCACCTCTTGAATCTGTTTTGCACCACGTGCTTCTTATACATTTTGTATGAAAGAATTTTGGACAGGCGTCGAGACGGCACGCCACGGTTGTGCCAAGGTTGTGCCAAGGTTGCGCCGCCTTTCCAAAGATATTTCATACAAAATACCAATAGCGCGCCCGATGCGAGCCGCGCCGCTTGTATATGTCCCGCGCCTTATAAACATAGTGACAGAAGAAATTATATGAAAATCACTTGTTTTTATCATAATTATTTTTATACAAGCATAAATTCTGCAAATAATTATTTATTTTTAGCCTTTCAATTTGTGTAAAATTGTAGAATTTTGACAATTTTAAAATTATTTTTAAGTTTTTATACTTATAAAATTTTACTAAATTTAAAACTTTCTTGCGACATTCGAAATAGAATTTATATACCAAAAATCCATAACTTACCGTTCCTACATTTTAAGAAATATACAGTCTTATGTCGAATAAAATGAGATTTCTTGTGAATCAATTATTTTTAAATATTTTCATAATTAAGCTTGTATAAACGTCAAAGTTATATTTTAAAGTTATTATCTTTAATTGTAATTAAAACTAACCGGCGTTTTGAAACGCGGTCACCCATCAGACTTTGGACTTGATGTAAAGTTGCTTAACCAAGTTATTTATAAACTAAATTATTTCCATTTCACACACGGGTTTGTCTGGTAGAGATTGCCAACATGTAATAAATGTTACATACATTTTCTATGTAATATAATTTTTATTTCTCAAAACAAGTTATTTAAAAACTAAAATATTTTTAGTTTTTAAATTGTTTTCCAAATTTTGTCTGGAAGAAATCGCCCAAACCTATAAGTGTTATTCATACATTCCTATATAATCTTTCCAAGTTACAATTTTTTTACACGTCGGTCACCCATCCAAAACTTGACCGCGCGTAACATTGCTTAACCTTCTATATCGATATTTACAATTGACAAATACAATTGAGTGCAAAATGTTTAACTTCCTATACGTGACATTCTAAATACTTATAAACTGTAATATATTTATTTAGAAACTCCGGTTACCCATCCATTTCTCGTCACCGGTCACTGTAACTTAACCGTTCATTCGTTCAAATCGCTCTTTGAATGTTGCGATTCATTTTCCGCGGTTATTTCTTGAACTATATTCGTCATTTCATCGAATATTTCCGTAAATTGAGGCCTGTCTGTCGGTATTTTGTTCCAGCAACGTTTCTGTAATAAAAATAAATATATTTTTATTTGTTTAATTGAATATAAACAATATGTAAATGTTTATTATTTCACGGCAACGAGTTATTGATTAAACTTGAATAAATGATTACAATTTCTTAGTTTCAACTAAAACTATCACTTTTACAAAACAAAAAAAGAAATGTTAGATATAAATATAGTGGAGAAAATATTAAATTTTCGTACAAAAGACTTATTATTATAAAAAGATAAACAAAGCAGATATTGTTTTGTATATTTTCAATTATTATACTATTAAATATTTCAAAAGATTAAATCTTTTCACTCCTCGTAATTTCTTATTTTGTTGTACTATACATAAAAATATTTTATTGAAAAATTAATGTTTTTAAGCATCATTTTTTTCCCCCATATTTTTCATTTTATTAATATAAAATTTGAATTTCACTTACAAGCAACGCTCCCAATTTGTCGGGCATCGAATCCGGGACCGTCCATTCGAGGGAACCATTTTTGATTCTCTCTAGCACTGAGTTATCGTTCAATTTTGCGAATGGCAACTCCGCCTTTGTGTAAATCTGAAATCAATTAAATTTTAATATAATAAAATAATAATAAACTAGCTTTCCGCCCGCGGCTTCGCCCGCCGCTTAGTATTGTCTAAAACATAATAAATTATATACTAAAACCTTCCTCTTGAATCACTCTATCTATTAAAAAATACCGCGTCAAAATCGGTTGCGTAGTTTTAAAGATTCAAGCATACAAAGGGACATAGGGACAGAAAAAGCGACTTTGTTTTATACTATGTAGTGATTATAAAGTCGAAGAGTTTGTTTGAACGCGCTAATCTCAGGAACTACTGGTACGATTTGAAAAATTCTTTCAGTGTTAGATAGCCCATTTATCGAGGAAGGCTATAATAGGCTATATATCATCACACTAAGACCAACAGGAGCGGAGCACTGCGGGTAAAACCGCGGAGCACAGCTAGTATATTATAATAAAAAAAAAAAAAACTCATTTTTTATATAATAACTAGCGGTCCGCCCCGGCTTCGCCCGTGGTACCTACATGTTTAAACTATCCTATCTCTCAAGTTGGATCGAACTGCACATGATGTGCGAATTTTATTGCAATCGGTTAAGTGGTTTAGGAGTCCATTGAAGACAAACATTGTGACACGAGATTTATATATTATATATTAAGATTATTACCTCCCATATAGTAGCTGCGAACATATAAGCATCAGATTTAGACGAATAATCTCCTTCTAAAACTGACTCTGGCGGCAACCAACGGAGTGGTATCACCTGAAATTTATAATGTATGAAAAATTGTAATAATTTAATAATTATGGGTGATTTTTTTTATTTGATTATAATATCAATGTAAAAAAATATATTGAGATAGAATTTTAAGGATAAAAGCAAAAAAACTAATTTTGATATGAAAAATACATCACATGATTTTAAAAGAACAACTATGGAGTTTCTTGCCGATTCTTCTCCATAGATACTGCTTTCCGAATCGGTGGTAAATGTTAAAATATGTAATGACGATTCGAAAGTGCTTCTCGAAGAAGTCTAATTGAATAAATAAATGTTGGAGTTTATATTTGTTCAATATAAGAATTGATTGTAAACTATTTTAGTGGGCATTTAGCTTAATTGGTTAATAAATGCTGTATATTGTCTATTTGTACATATTGATGTTTGTGCATCCGTCAAAAATCGCCTAACAAGCGATTTATATCGATAATAAACATATCTAAAAATATATAGGTAGAGAAACAGATACAGGTGAAAGTATATGTATAGATATAGATACATAAGAGTATAAGTATAGATACAGGTACAGGTATAAGTACAGATATAACTATCATTACCTGATCGTGCATTTTATAGTATTCCTGTGAATGTGGCCCTCGAGATAAAGCTGGGAAAGATAGCTTGAGTTGCAACTGCGATGTGATCAGACAATTCCGGGCCGATATATCACTGAAAGAGGTAATAGGTAATTTAGTTATGTGTACAGGTAAATAATTTTTCAGGTAATTACGTTTACGTGTTTTTGAAAGTTAAAATTTGAAAATTTCTCATTTTTTGCAAAATATTAAGAACGATATAGATTTTTGTCCAAATTTACAAAATTGGTTACCAATTAAATAGGATGTAACATTTAGATGGGTCAGAACTGGAACGTTTGAAACTATGAGACATGAAGATTTTTTTTAACGGTCATCGATATTTCATCAACAAAAACTGCAAACTGCATTTAACCCATTGAGCCCCGAACGGCACGATCGGTCCACGACACAATAGATTTTCTATTGTGTCTGTGATTCCGGGGCCTGAGTTATTAACAAAAAAAATCTTATTTCGGGAAGTGATCTCGGACGGTTATGAAATATATTACATTATTTCTGTCTAGGTATCAATTGCATTGCTTTATGCAGCCAATTTTAAAATGTTTATGTATTTGTACCAATATTACACAGTGTTTTGTCTGGAAGAGAACCCTTTTAAGTAAGGCTAGCCTCTGCTCTTCTATAGATAAATATATAAATAAACAAGTGTCCCAGCGGTGGGACAGTGGACCTGTCCCATATATATATATATATAAACTCACCGATGCGTAGCTCGTTTGCTTGCTATCTTGCTACCCGCACTAGCTAGTTGCTGTCCCAGAACTGCCCGGTGCAAGTGTCCCAGCGGTGGGACAGCGTGGGCCGGTTTGGGCAACGCGTGGGACGAGCCCACTCTAGCAACGTACTCCGCGTTTTCTTCGTCCGTACGTGTTGCGATTAGGAACGTTTTTAGATCACCCTGTAGGTTAAATGTATGTTGAATTAGGTATCGAATGCTTGTAAGTTCAATAAAATGAAATAAATTTATTTGTCCATTTATATTTTACAATTAATGTACGACAGTGAGTCCCAAACTAAGTGAAATACTTGTGTTTTGGGACCCTGAGTTGCTAAATACGACAAATAAAAAACGACGCTTTTTTGCCATAAAAATGTATTTTTGAACATATTATAAATTTTGATCATTTGTAAAAATGCAAAAAGTATTATCTATATCTATATAGTAGGCTATCCAACACCGAAAGAATTTTTAAAATCGGACCAGTAGTTCCTGAGTTTAGCGCGTTCAAACAAACAAACTCTTCAGCTTTATAATATTAGTACTAGCGGTCCGCCCCGGCTTCGCCCGTGGTACCTACATGTTTAAACTATCCTATCTCTCAAGTTGGATCGAACTGCACATGGTGTGCGAATTTTATTATATTCGGTTAAGTGGTTTAGGAGTCCATTGAGGACAAACATTGTGACACGAGATTTATATATATTAAGATAGATAACTCACCCAGTCCGTATGTTCCAATACCATATAATGCGGTTCAGATTCATTGCATAAACCAAAAATACGAGATATATTCTCGTGTCGCACATTACGGAATAACTCTAGTTGTCTGCGGAATTCTGCTAATTGTGTCTGAAAATAAAAAATAATTTTAGTATTAAAAAATATTTATAGATATGGTGGCCAAAAAAGTCTCTATGATAAGTAAAATAAGGTGGAGACCATTAGTTTTAAAAGTCTTAAAGTAATTGAAAATTTATTCATGACTAGCTTACCGCCCGCTTTCGCGTCTAAAACCTAATAAATTATATACTAAAACCTTCCTCTTGAATCACTCTATCTACTAAAAACCGCATCAAAATCAAACTCAACTCAAACTCGAACTCAAACATTCATTTATTCAATGAGCCTACTATTTAGTAGCACTTTCGAATCGTCATTCGTCAATCCATTGCGTAGTTTTAATTATTTAAGCATACAAAGGGACAGAGAAAGCGACTTTGTTTTATACTATGTAGTGATATAAAAAATATCAGAAATTTTAATTTATACACAAGAATAATGTTCTAACATAAAAATAAACCTAAAAATAACAAAAACCTTATAAAATACATACCTCATCCTTAGTACTGAGCGCCTTAACCAAAATCGGTCGGATTTTAGCTTCCGTGTCACTGTCGTCCTTATTTCTCAATTTCTTCACTTGCAATAAATCTATTTTGGCCAACCAAACGTCTCCAAATTCACCACGACCTGTATTTATGAATAAATAAATTAAAAACTTGTGATAAATCTTACTAATATTATAAATGAGAAAGTTTGTGAGGATGTGTGTGTGTGTGTGTTTGTTACTCTTTCACGAAAATACTACTGAACCGATTACAATGAAATTTAGCATACATATAGAGGGTAACTTGGATTAACAGTTAACACATAGGCTAGGTTTTATCCCGGAAATCCCACGGGAACGGGAACTATGCGGGTTTTTCTTTGAAAACGCGGGCGAAGCCGCGGGCGGAAGCTAGTACTATATAATTACAACAGAAAAGCTTAACAAAATGCTTGTGAAAACTGCATGCAAATTTGTCATGAAATTTTAAAGTTATGCAAGTACAAACACATGAAAACTATAATTATTATTGCTTCTACTGAGAAAAAAAGATTTTTTTGAACATCATCCGTATTTTTAACTTTTTATAGTTAACCATTAGGCATAGTTACATAGCTGTTTTTTTAAGCAGTAGTACATACTATTGTTAGACGTATCTTTGGATTTAATAATTTCGTGGATGAATAGTTGTCACTATTTCCTTTGACTCGTGGCGCATTCGTACGAATCGTGCCGGGGGGGGGGACTCGGACGTTGTTTATACAACGTTCGACCCAACTACCCTCACTTTGCTAATAGTCGTTGACTTGCTGCGATTTGTTATCAACTACCTACATCAATTAGGTAGCTGTGTAGAATCGCAGTACATTCTTATTACATTAAAACTAACATTTAACCCGGCCTCGCGTGTTAGTTCTTATACTATATTATTCCAGAAGAAAACTATTATACCAATTAGCTAATTTTAACTAAATTGGTATAATAGTTTTTCCATGAAATCGCAACATTTGTTTCACATCCATACCAAGCTTACAAATCTACTAATTTTTTACATTATACCAAGTTCATACAAACATACAAATTAATTCTTAAACAATTTTTGATAAGATTAAAAAAATACATACCCAAAATAATTTGTTCCGTGATCAAAGACTTTGGTATTGACAACTGATCGTATCGCCCCGATTTCTTTGACATTCTTGACATACACGATACCTCGGAATCGTCTGCGCCTGGATAAAATAAAAAGATCTTGTGTGTGTGCAATACAGAATTATCTATCTAGATAATTCTGTATTGCACACACACACAAGATTTACATAAGACACAGAAAAAGACAAACAGATGCAATGTACAAATGGCGGCCTTATCGCTAGGCAGCGATCTCTTCCAGACTACCATTAATTTGAACAGGGAAACACATTTAAAGGAGGTGGGTGGAAAATTATTGCGTTGGGAAAAATAAATTTATATATTTTTTAAGTTAAACTTCTTTAGGCGCGTTGAGAGTAAAATTTCAAGGTCGCGTCAATACCGTCACGTCATAAGTATGTATTTAAAATTATATATGTATGTTTATCAGCCATCTGGTTTCCATAACACAAGCGAAAGCTTAGTATGGGATCAGATCGTGCCGTGTGTGAAAATAGTCCTGAAATATTTATTTATTTATTTATATTTAAGTCACTGACTGACTGACTGATACATACCGCTATCCCTCTCATGCAAAAGTCGGCCATTATGCACGGGAACTCCATTTTGCGGCACTTTCTTATCTTCCCCTTCTTCTACTAACTTCTCTCGACCTTCTACCATTTCCAACTCTTCTTTCTCACCTGAAATATTATTATATAATTAACTTGCTGTTCCCCGCGGTTTCACCCGCATTGCTCCGCTCCTGTTGGTCTTAGCGTGATGATAGCCTATAGCCTTCCTCGAAAAATGGGCTATCTAACACCGAAATAATATTTCAAATCGGACCAGTAGTTCACGAGATTAGCGCGTTGAAACAAACAAACAAACAAACTCTTCAGCTTTATAATATTAGTATAGATTATTTTCTAGAGAAGAGTTGATTCAATTTTTAAATGTAATGTTTTATTTATAACTTGAATAAGGATATTTTAAAAGGTTGAAGAGCCATTTTGAAATTCACTTCAAAAAAACAGGATAACAATTTTATTTCGAATTCGAATAAGACAATATTTTTATATAAACTGTGTCAGTTTTTATATGTTTGCAATATTTTCATATGTTACAATAAAGAAGCAAAACTCTACCAAAGCGTCTGCAGGGCAGAGTTTCCTTAAGAACGTAAACTATACATTTTGAACATTACTGTAACGAAATAAGGTGCTATTTCCAATGAATGTTTTATACAAAACACTTCGGACACTTTTGACGATATTTTTATAGACGATTGTGTTTATAGTGCGTCAAGGATTTATTATCTTTGTATTCAACTAGAAGAAGTTGTAGTTGCTGTTATAAGAATTAGAATTAATACTTGTAGTAGACCGGTCTACTCACCCCGCTGCCGTCTCTTGAGCCGTCTTCTCCTGCAGTAGACCATCAGAGCCAACACTAGCACCATGTATGCTGCAGCCACTGATATGGAGACGAGAACCGCTTTGCCAGCCACTCCTGTCGATTCTTGTGGGGGGAGGTCGTTTTCTGGGGAAATTTATGAAAAATCTTAGTGTATGTATATTTATTTATGGGTAAGCATGTGTTTTTTTAACGTGATAACGTTTTTAAAATCGTTTTAGTCGGGTGACATGTTCAGAAACTTGTGTCACACCAAAACCTCACGAGCGCGATCGCAGGTATAACGAGAGAGAGACGGACCGATCTCCCGTCTCATCTCGAGCGCTGCCACTGCATTATGTTATCACGTAAACATCTCGATCGTAAACCTACTTTACAAACAACCAATTTTTTTAAGTAAATCATATTATGTTTGTAGAAAAGTATTTTTTAATTAACAATATTATATTCCGTGATAATTGTTTTTATTTTAGATCAGTAGACTTTAATGGTGTTACCACAAAACAATTTAAACACAGTTCAACTTTAAACCAGGGATCTGTCACATTAATAGTTGTCTATGTGAAATACAACCAGATTAAAGAGAACCCGTACTTAAAGATAAACCCTGTCTAAAGTTTTTTTGTGGTAAGACAGTGAGGTTTTTATTTCTATGTGAATTTAAAAACAAAAATTAAAAACTTTGATTTGACAGACAAATACTATTGAGCAATCGAAATTACTCAATGATTACTGAATACTCAGTACATAAGAGCTTATTTTATATTGATGATGTAATATCTTACTACATACATATTTATTTAAACCACAAAGTTATCAAAATATTATAAAAATTTAAAATAACACTTATAAATTGACCATGAAGTAAGATTTGCTGCAACATTTCATAGGTATAGGGTAGGTACTATAACTTAGAACTTGAAAAAATGCCCCTAACTTTAACTTAACTTACCTGTATGAACAATAAGCTCCAATTCAGCTCTAGACAATCCCGCGGCGCTGCCCGCGGTACATCCGTATCGGTACGCGTCTTGTTCCGTCACATTACGTATTAGTAACGTACCGTTCGTTAGGAGGAGTATTCTGAAAAATAAAATTATGTATAAATTGTTTATTTTTTTGGTTGAAGGTTTAAGGGGTTTTGTTACCCATGTAAAATGAAAGCACCTTGTAGATTAGACTTTTAATCAATCTTTCACTATTACAATATGTTAAAACTATACACTGTTTCACCACAATGAGTTCAGTCTATACAGGTTAACAGGAGACAATAATATTGTGTCTTGGTATTAACTGCGTACTAACTGTGTACACACATATTATAGTTATTATATTATGTAAGTTGTCTGTTGTGTTGTAACCATGTTTGATTTCAAATAAATGATTTTGATTTTTTTTTTGTGTAATAACTAGAGAAAATTAACGGTCGAATATATTTGAAATCCGGTCAAGTGCGTTCCGTTTTGGCCACATATGATAAAACATAGAATATATAAAATATACAAAAGTGGCAACGCCACAGGTATTTTGATGAAAAAAGCGGCTTTTCGTCCGTCTAGTAAAAGGAAATTCCTATAGGATTGGTATGTTTGACAGCAAAAAATAGTCTATAGAAAAATTATGCCATAAAATCGCTCTGATGCCAATAATTGTAAGTAAGACTTTTCAACACAAACACTTTCCAATCAATAATATTTATTACGTATTAAGTAGTAAGGATCGTGATACAAAGTTCTGTTAAACAGCTTTACCGTTTATTATGATATTTTTAAAACAATATTAATACATATAATATTTTAGACTTCATAGTAGTAATAGGGTTATTTTAAAAATTTACCTTACATTAGATGCGTTTGTTCCATTTTCTACCTCGACATCCTCATCTGAAAATGTTAAATAATAATAAATTAAACTAAGTATATTAAAAATACTCTAATCTGTCAACATAAAACAAATAAAGTGTTTTTCAAACATGTCGATACTCGATACAGATATAGATATCGATACACATACTGATATATTTAGATATACAAATACAGGTAAGTACAATAAATGTGTAAATGACGATGCAATAAACAGTTGAGCGATATGTTGTCGCCTATACGCACGTATACCTGTAGCCATATAACTTTACCACATATACTCTTCACTCTTAAGTGATAAGGCCGCCTTCTGTGCTGTTTTTTTTTAAGTGAAAACTTCTTTAGCGGCGTTGAGCACTTTTTCTGTAATGGGTATAAAATCTTAAACTCGCGTCAGGACACGTGACCTGATCGAAAAAGCGTAAGACGAATGGATATCAACGTTAATAATCAAGTTTTCACTTCTGCCGGCACTCCCGGAGTGCAACCCGTCTTTTTTCTTTTAGAATAAGTTTTGTTTGTATTCTAGCAGCACAATAAAGAGTTTAAATAAATACTTACACTGGCTACTCAATATGGTCCTGTTCCTGTCCCAGTGAACAGTTGGCGGCGGGTCGCCTATGGCGCGACAGTTTAGCGATATGTTGTCGCCTATACGCACGTGTATCTGTTGCCCGTTCGACGGTTCTAGAACTCGCGGGGCCACTGGGGATGAATAAATAAATTAATTAATTTGATCTGTTTGAATACATAGTATGTATGGGAGAGATAGGATTTTAGATGGCACTTGGGGCAAAAAATTGTACATCGATTGGGCTAGAATTTTGATAAGATATACAATACAAAGTAAAGCAAACTTTTTACAAATAAAATACATATGATATAATATAGCGTCACTTCATTTTTTACTCTTCGAAAGCAAATTTTTTAAACTAAAGTTTTACATTGTTTTTCATAAAATACTTGTCCCCTTTTTTTTCTTTATTTATTTAGAGATTCCACTATGAGCGTGCCGTTCGATGACGTCACTCCACTACCATACAAACATACATACCAACAACATCCACACTGATCTTGGCCACAATAGACTTTTCGCCGTCCACCGCCTTGCAAGTGTACTGTCCCGCGTGTTCCCGCTTCGCTTCCGCTATGAGGAGCGTGCCGTTCGATGACGTCACACCTTCGGGAAGGGCGTCTGAGTCGTTCTGAAAATGATTTTGAAGTGACAACATCTTATAATTCGATAGAGCCGGCTGCACGCACGAAAAAACATGACTCATGCGGCGTTACCTCGCTCTGAGGCGTTCCATGTAAGGCTTGAAGTGCAAGCGAGAGCGCGGAACGAGCGACAAAGAAGCACAATCGGACGTTGTCACGTTCAACTATCGTCAGTAAACCGACTTTACAGACAACCAATTTTTTTGATGGTTATGGTATTTGTTTGAAATTAAAAACTTTACTTACTTTGGTGGATAAGATAATATTATATTTGAAATTACGAACTTTAGTTGCTTTTGTAGTTATGCCTTGAAATACAAAATTAAATGAACTATATTTTTCTAAGGTAGTTAGTTTGCTTAAATTTATAGAAATGCAGGAATGCAAATATATGGTAAGATCCAGAATCAAAATTAAAATCAAAGATGAGGAGGAATAGGGTTAAGCAGTTTGCAAATTTTCCTAAATTTTCAGGTCATTTTTCATTCATATGCTTTTTAAAAATAATAGGAGTGTTTTTTTATAAGATTTTACTGGACTGTAATAGACTACAGGCCCATGTTGAAAAAAATATGGGTCATTTGAACCACCAGGTGACCTATCTAGAACGATATAAGAGCATAAAATAATAAGATTCAGCACTATGCCGTCACTTGTAAGCTGTCCACCTGAGTGCAGAATGCAGATGAGAATTCGAAAGTACAGGTAGAGATTTTTTCCCCTTGTCCCCATGATTTTTGTACGGCGTTTCGGAATAATGGATTAAAAGCAGTATTGAAATAGTATGTAAATAGTATACAGATGCCGTAGATGATTAGTAAATGGTAGTAAATAATTAAATTCACTTACCAAATACCATTGCACCGTGGGAGCGACACCACCAGCCACCTTACAGTGTATCTTGCCGACTCCGTTTAGCTCCAATTTCTTGTTATATGGCGCCGGTTCGAAGTGAAGCTCGCCATCTATTGAGAAAAGAGTGCAATTCTATAAAGTTAGGTCACTATTTACCCCTTAGATTTACCCAATTTGTTCGAGGTATGTAAAAAAACTTAAAGGTAAGATGAATAACTGCTTATTTGGTATGTTTTATTCTTCTAAACTAAATTATATTATTGTTTTTTCCATGTTATAGTACCTAGTAATTATCAAAGAATATACAATAATCTATACTTATATACTAATATTATAAAGCTGAAGAGATTGTTTGTTTGAACGCACTAATCTCAGAAACTCAGATTTGCAAAATTGTTTCGGTGTTAGATAGCCCATTTATCGAAGAAAGGCTTACTATAGGCAAGACCAACAGGAGCGGAGCCGTGCGGTTGAAACCGCGAAGCCCAGCTAGTATTTCATACAACTTCTTAAAACGTTGGTGTCATAAACTACAGTTTCAAAACATTTATATCGCAAGTAGTAATCTTGCGAAACAAATTTTAATGGAATAAATATACAATGTACAAAATATTATAATAATATATCTGACTGCACTTATTTTCAACGAGATCGCTGAAAATAGATAACACAAGAAGAGAGAAAGAAAAATTTTCATCTTTATATTTTGCCATATTTAGATTATTACTTCTAGATTCTATTCCAATCATGTAGAAAATATGTAGAAGATAATAATTTAACATACCAGTAGCCGCGCGATGTCTTCTCGTCTTATGAACATGGATCTTATGTGCCAAATGATGAGCTGCATCTGGAAAAACGGAAATATAACCTGTATAATTTCATATCTATGCTTTATACCAATTGGAAAGATTTGTTGGGTTGGTTGAACGCGTTAATCTCAGGAACTACGGATCCGCTTTGAAAAATGATTTCAGTGTTTGATAGACCATTTATCGAGGAAGGCTATAGCCTATATACCATCACGCTAAGGCCAAAAGGAGAGTTGCAATGGGGGTAAAACAACGGGGCCCAGCGTACAACATGTTATGTCTTCAAGATGAGAGTGAACAGGTACATTCTAGGGAAGCACGCTCCATCTTAGGCCACATCTCAGCTTACCATCGAGGAGATTGTGGCCAAGCGCTCCCCTATTGTACAATAAACAAAAAAAAGCTGAAGAGTTTTAAAGAGCTTATATCAGGTTCAGGTATCATCACTAAAGGTTCGTTTTTTGTATTTCATAGCTTAGCATCATTAAAAATATTGCAGGAACGGGAAGGATACCTATTTCTTTTGAATAAATAAATAAATATTTCGGGACAATTTTCACACACGGCACGATCTGAACCCATACTAAGCTTTCGCTTGTGTTATGGAAATCAGATTTATAATTTTAAATAAATACTTATATAGATAATTAACACCTAGACACAGAGCAAACATCTATGTTCATCACACAAATATTTGCCCCGGGTGGGAATCGAACCCACGACAAGTGGCTTGGAAGGCAGGGTCACTACCAACGAAGCCAACGGGTCAGTTATTTTGAAGATGAATTTGCGTCGGTCGTGCTTTAGCTAGTCTGTAGATGTCAGATGATATACACATTAAAAAATTCATTATAGTGTTTCATCAATAAAATTGAAGCGTAGCGAAACAAAATATATCCCTGGACATGTACATTATCATACAAGTTTCGTTCTAGACAATCTTGGGAACGAAAAAACTACCTCGCAAGTTTCAATAAAACAAATACCAAAATAGACCCAGTACACACGGACAAACGGTTAAACAACCGGCCAGTGTAAACCGGGCCTAATGTAATTGATAAACACACACTGTCGGTGATTTCAAAGGATCTATTCTTGGAGCGAAGATCTTCTTTTATCTTTACTTAAATAAACTTGCTGCTCCCGGTTTCGGCTGGTGAGGATCGATTTTAACCGATTGTGTTGTGGAGGGTTATGTTTTACTAGCATGTAGATTGTAGGTGTCTCTGTAGCGTAAACTATTTGGTTATTTAGTTGAAATTTTATCTTCAGATGTATCGCTGGATTTATCTTATTTTTATTTAATCTTAGAAAGTTATATAGTATAACCACAGTATTACCATTATTTCCTACAGTAGTGCGACGAATGTACTTGTGCAGAGAAACGGAGGGGAACTGGCGGGGGTCGGGCGACGCGGGCCGCGTAAAGCAAACACTGTGGCAAACACGCTTAGTTTGCTTTACCTAGCGCGAAAGGATGACGCAGTCGTATTTTTTGTGTAATAATTTTATTATACATAGGTACTTACATATTCTATTATGGCGCGCACAAACTGTTCGGTTTACGGATGTAAATCTACATTGAAATCCCAGAAGGAAACAATATTTCAGAAAGATTGTATTAATTGTATCTGTTGAATTAAAATCAAATCTATGTATATATGTTGTCCTCATTATTTTCTAATCAGATTGTACATCCCAATGCGAATGCATTTCTTAGTTAAATGTTATAATATACAATTAAGAACATCCAAAAATAAAGTGTCCACGTAAATAATATTTAACAGTGCAATATCTGTAATTATATATTTATGAACAAATAATTACATCAGATTTAATAATCGCAATTATTTTGAATGTACATATGAATAAAGATTTCATCATAGTATTAATAATCACAATTGTTTTATTTCCCATTTGTTGCAACCCTAGCGTATTTTCGTGTGGCAGCGTCATTACCTACGCTGGCGGCGGCATCGCGCGACATCAAAGGCGATTCCTTACTGTAGGAAATAATGGTAATACTGTGGTATAACGGCGGATACGGCGGACTTATCATTTAAACATAATTTTAGGCTATAATTCTCTTTACGAAAACGTCTATAAGCTATAGGGGGTTATAAGGGGTTGTCTTAACGCAGAATAAGTTCGAGTGTGGAATAAAAACAAAGCTATATACCTACGACATTAGCTTTCCGCCCGCGGCTTCACTCGCTTTGCCTAAAATATAATGAATTATACTAAAACCTTCCTCTTGAATCACTCTATCTATTAAAAAAACCGCATCAAAATCCGTTGCGTAGTTTTAAAGATTTAAGCATACATAGGGACAGAGAAAGCGACTTTGTTTTATACTATGTAGTGATTAATTAAATAAGTATGTCTTCACTTTCCCATACTGAAAAAATAATTCTGGTTTAATCTACTTTTTTTGTAATTTTGCTGCATCATCATCATCACCATCCGCATTATCAGCCTACAAGGGCTACAAATGACCATACATACATAAATATTATGTACTAGCTTTCCACCCGAAGCATCGCCCGCGCAGTCAAAGAAAAAACCGCATAGTTCCCGTTCCCGTGGGATTTCCGGGATAAAACCTATGCTATGTCCTTTCTCGGGTATCAAAATATCTCTATACCAAATTTCATGCCAATTGGTTCAGTAGGTAAGGCGTGATTGAGTAACAGACAGACAGACAGAGTTACTTTCGCATTTATAATATTAAGTATGGATTTTGTACCTACTATGGACGAAGTTATATAAATCTTCAGTTTAGTCTCTCATCGCTAACTTAATAACAAAGTGTGAATGCTGATATGAGCGCGATAGCTGAACGCAAACAGATGCGGTTCGGCGGTTCGTTCAAAGAGTTCCCAGTGAATGACCACACGTCTTCTAATTGCAGGACAAATAAATTATTATTTATGATTAAAATTGTAGTCATATTATGAAGATTCGTATAATTGGAAATGATAATATGTAATGGTTGTTTACTTATTACATGAATTGAAATCACTACATAGTATAAAACAAAGTCGCTTTCTCTGTCCCTATGTATGCTTAAATCTTTAAAACTACGCAACGTATTTTGATGAGGTTTTTTGACGTGACAACGTCTTATAATTCGATAGCCAGCTGCACGCACGAAAAAACATGACACATGCGGCGTTACCTCGCGCTCTGAGGCGTTCCTAAAGCTTGAAGTGCAAGCGAGAGCGCGGAACGAGCGACAAAGAAGCACAATCGGACGTTGTCACGTTCAAATATCGTCAGTAAACCGACTTTACAGACAACCAATTTTTTTAATAGATAGAGTGATTCACGAGGAAGGTTTTAGTATATAATTTATTAGGTTTTAGACAAAATCTGTTGAAAACTGTTTATTAAAATTGTGCAATTGTGATAATCGCGTATTAAATTCTTGAAAGTATTCACTTTAAATTCATTGTCCTGTACATTCATTTTAAATGAAGTTTTCTTGAGTCAATTATACGTTAACCATTACGTGTGCATTACTTAAATTATTTTCTACCTTAACATTCTCAACAATTTTGTAGTTCTGAACAAAGTTGTATGAAAGTGAAGTCCCATGTCCCCTAGTGGGGTAAGGGGCAGATGCATTATACATCTGTTTCACTGATCGATTTTCTTTAGGGACAAGTAGGTGATCAGCCTTCTGTGTCCTACCAGACCGTTAAAAAAAATATGAAAAAGATTCGTTTTTTCATTTTTTTTCTTCGTCTCTACCGGGAATCGAACCCAGGACCCCTTGGTGTTATGCTCACGCGTCAACCACAGTACCGAGGAGGCGGTCAGTTCTGAACAAAGTTGTATGAACTGCTTAATTTATTGCTGCTTAGTAATAGCAGTAGCCCCACAGCAGCTTTTATTCTCCATTTCGATTGTTTTCGAATGCCAACAATCATTCACAATAAAATATTGTTGTATAACAAACTAAAAATCTACCATCATACAAATACAGTATAAAACTATTGCATAAATACAATTCACTATAAAAAACGTAGCTTATTCCGCTATTGTTATCCACAATAAACAAACAATGAATTAATCTCACCATCGCGATGTTAAACATGAGATTCTATTATAGTGGAAGACATTTTTCTTGAATAGAAGTTTCCGTAGAGGTTAGTTACTAGGGCACATTGTGCCGGGGTCTAGGCTCCAACAATGGCGCAATTAACGACCCCAGTGTAGCCGGGAGCTAGTTTACTGTCGCATATTTTTATTCAGTTAACGGTGTATGAGTTTTTTCTTATCGGTGTTGTTTTATTTTAGACAAGCTGTGCTGCGCGGTTTCACCCGCATTGCTCCGCTCCCGTTGGTCTTAGCGTGTTGATATATAGCCTATAACCTTCCTCGATAAATGGGCTATCTAACCCCGAAAGAATTTTTCAAATAGGACCAGTAGTTCCTGAGATTAGCCCGTTCAAACAAACAAACAAACTCGTCAGCTTTATAGTATTAGTATAGATAATACTAGTTTTTCTAGGTTTAGCTTGATTGGATAGCGAATTAAAGATTATTAAGGAGCTAATGTGTTTATCAAATTTCATTTGAATTAATTCGGCATTATTTGTACGATTAAGGAACATTTATTCGTGTTCCAAAAGTGTGGTAGGCAATCAACGAGTTGAAATTACTAAAGTGTGTTCAAGATATCCGAAAAAATAAACACTCAGGGACAGTTTTAATAATATACCATGCAACCTTACGAGAAAAGTCCCACAAAAGTGCAAAAAATGCCAAACTTACAGATACCCTACACACCTGATGAACATCAGTCAGTATTGAACCCAAGATCGTCAATTATCACCCGATCACTGCTCATTATACGAGAAAAAGACAAATATTTGTGTTGCCACCACAAATAGCTTTAAGCTTCCTATGAGGTTATTTTTTTTATAAAAAAGCTTGCAAATGGACTGCTCGGTCACCCGGTAGCGATCACCATTGTCCACGAGTCTTCACAAGTTTCCTTGTGAAGGTTTTGCCGGCCTTTTAAGAATGCAGGAGGATAAAAAGATTGCGGAGGAAGGAAGGTGGAATTCCTTTGACTTGACAAAAAAAACAGTGCCAAAAAGTCCCCCAAAATGCCAAACGTATGGACACCGTACACGCCTGGTAAACATCAGTCAGTATCGAACCCACGACCGTCAATTATCACCCGATCACTGCTCAGTCGTCGAGAGACAGACAAATATTTGTGTTTCAACCGCTTCTAGCTTTTAGTTAAAAGTTCGTTTGTATGTTCGTCTGTAGCGTAGAAACTGTGAAAAGTGTATTTATCGATTGATTTTGTACAAATTGATATATCATAGAAATATCAATATGTTAATTAATGTAAAAAAATATAAGTATAAAAATAAGTACTTATTGGAAGCATTTTAGTTAAACTATTAGCTTTTATTTTAACTCGATAAAAGAAAAATATTTACAAATTTAATTAATACATTTTCGTTTCCATATTGCATTTCTACAAGGATTAGGTACGTTTAATTTCAGCTGCAGATTCATGTTGCATGAATGAATTTGAAAGAATCAATAGTAATCAATTTGAACGTATCAATCTGCTTAAAACCGAAAACTAGATCCTATACAAAAACTTTGTATAGGTACCTCTATTATGCAATTTTAAACATTTGCATATTGCTACAGACGACATGTCACGAAAAACATTCTTTGGCTTCTAGCGCCACGCGGCGACATGTGGTACTAAATAATGGCGGCGTTGCCATGGTAACGCGGTCGTAAAATTTTATGGCGCGCAACCCCCTAGTGAAATTCGCTTTGGAAACGTTACGTCTAGCTGTTTTATTAGATTAGAGTGTTACTTGAGATTTCAAACATTTGACTTGATACTGTTAGCGTCCAATGGATATAGGAAAATCGTAACTTTTGGTATTTTACGCTGCAGGATTGCTGTATGAAAAAATCATACCTTGTGAATGTGCGTTCAATTCACTGCAGCAACCATGTATTTCAACATAAAATTGTAACATTTATGTTCTATGTTAAAAAAACATATAATCTAGTCATTATCATCATGTATTCTACATCATGATTTTCTCTAGAATGTAAGACTTGTCCTAGTACAGTTAAGTTACAAAAAAATAATTTCCAAGTTATTACTTAGCTTGATTCAATTACAATTTATATATTAGGTAGCTGTTAGCTGTAGGTACGATCTATTCTCAAAATTACCTTGATAAGTACATAAAAAAAATCATACTTTTTAAAGTGAAACTTCTTTAACGGGGTTGGAAAAAAATTTAGTGTAACATTTTTTCGTTACGCGTGACATTTTTCCGTTACGCGCCATCTTTTTCTTATCCCTACCACGCGTGATTCGACTGTTTCTGTAAAGTTGCATGTAGTAAATTATTTTTTGAAAAATAAGGTCATAAAGAAGTTTCACTTCTTACGTGTGTACACTACACGCACACATATTTTTTTTCAAACACACTGAGCATTTCATATACATACAGATAGTGTATCACAAATCACAAGAAAGCATTTCTCAGAACGAAGAATCCTGGATGCCTTATAATCAATTAAAATACCATTGCATAAGTATTGGCAAAGATAACCGGTCTGGATGACCATCGTTATCTTTTACTTACTTCTTGCTAAGGACTGTTGAGAACTCTTCAAAATCTTTGTCAACGGTTTATTTGACTTTTTTATAGAAATAACAATGTGGTGTACCTACTTGTATGGGAATTGATCCAATATTATGGTGTTTATGCAATAAATGATTTATTTATTTATTTATTTATTTATTTATTTATTAAAAAATTCGATTAGAAATATACTTGTTACGTTTGGAAATACGATTTTCTATCTTATCTAGATATAGTAAACCTATCTAAAAAAAAATATGTGTGCGTGTATATACTAGTGTACACACGTAAGAAGTGAAAATTCTTTATGACCTTATTTTTCAAAAAATAATTTACTATATGCAACTTACAGAAATACGTCAAATCACGCGTGGTAAGGATAAGAAAAGATGGCGCGTAACGGAAAAATGTCACGAGTAACGAAAAAATGTTACACTCAATTTTTTTCCAACCCCGATAAAGAAGTTTCACTTCATAGATTTTCCAGGTGTGTGAATAAAATTAAGAAAATGAATAAATAGCCTTTCATCACATTCTGTCTTGTCCATTGACGCTTACAATAATTTCTGGAGCCTTTATATTGTATGAATTACCTCGTATAGATTTTAGAAAATAAATATATGTGCCGTGACAGAACAAAACTGAAAGAGGTGAAAATCCTTTTTCAAAATCGTTCGTTCACATATATACCTCGAAGTTATACATAAACTAGCTTTCCGCTCGCGGCTTCGCCCGCTTTGTCAAAACATAATAAATTATATACTAAAACCTTCACTCTATCTATTTAAAAAAACCGCATCAAAATCCGTTGCGTAGTTTTAAAGATTTGAGCATACATAGGGACAGAGAAAGCGACTTTGTTTTATACTATGTAGTGATGAAGTCGTCATATATCTATCCAAACTATTTTTGAAAAATTTCAATCAAACCCGTAGAATTTTAGTTCATTATGTAAATTATATTACACTGTTTATATATACTTATGTTTACCCCAGGGAAATAACTCCCTAGTTGTAACTATAGCGTGCTTCGAACTATAAATGAAAATAAGTCGTTAATTTTTTTACGACTGCACTAATTAAGAGCTTAAACAATAAAGCAGTGCGATTAAGGGCTCCAATTCTGGCAAAATGACACTTGAATCAGGGTTGTCAGTTGCGGGAAATTGTTTAGAAATAAACTCACTTGATGTGGTTACAAAAAAAAAAAATAGAGAAATAATAACGTACGTAGTGTCGGAATAAAATATAATAAGATGTTATAATTAAATCGAAGAATCTTTCGTTTCTCAATACATGCGTTAAATCAAACATAGATCTAAAAATGCATTTTCTGTTTAATCTTTTTAGCCAGGTTGGAAGATGTAATACGACATCAAGTTATTTTATTCACCGGTGAAGAACAATGTTTTTCGTCGCCACTTCCGATAATATACATAACAGACAAATTGAAGATTACAATTCGTTTTTAGCATGCAGTATGCACATACTTCAATTTAAAAACTTTGAACCCGTTGACTTTAGATCGACTGTCAGAAGCTTTAATCACTAAGCAACCACTGTATCACGGACTATTTTGATCGATGTGTTATGCCTCATCACTAGGCCACCTCTGTTCATCACCAATTAAAAAACACAAAACTGACAGCCCTGAAGTTAAGGGCCGAGGGGTTCGGGGGTTTAATTATCAGCTTTAATTAAGGATTTGGCTATTGTCCCTGCGAACTATTGTAGCAGTCACTTGGTGTAATGGAAGATCTTACGATTTGGCAGCCATTTTATATAACGCCGATTTCTAGCGAGTGTGAAGTGCTCTTAATGTAAATTAAACCTTTTTGTTGGATACTATTAACTTTTTCAGGATCGACGATGACAATCGTCCCGCCTCTTGATCGAATTCTTTATAAATATAAATTTATAATCTTCCATAGATATTATGTAATATACATAATATACACTACTTGACCTGGTAAACGTTGTTCTGCCACGACGGTACTTATATAAATATGTAGTTAACCAATTCTCACATATACCAACCGACCCTACCGTAGTCCGTATACGTTAAAAAATATAAATAGAAACTAAAATAGCCACAAAATGATAAATATATCAAATAACAAAAATTATATTCGAATCTCTTCATCGTTTCCAGAGGAACAACGCCACACACAAACAAACGTATCATTTCAAATCTACTTTCATCAAGCAAAATTCGTCAAGTTAATAAAACAAAATATCAAGTGCAGTCACGTGCACATCTAGTATATAAAATGGCAAAGATTAATTTGAAGTCAGACGGTAGCAATATTAGTTTCGTGATGGGAATGCCTCTGTCTGCCTTGCCACTGTGATGAACGTCAATATAGCTGATACGATATAAATGTATCCGTTTCGCAGGTATAGGGAGACGGTATGACAAAGTCAAAGATGTCTTGTGATGTAGTGGAGGTTTAATATCAAATTTTTGAACATAAAGTTTTAAAATTTTAAGTCGATTGAAAATGTTACCCCATACGAAATATTGTAAAGAATCTAGATTATTTATATAAATGCGCATTACGCATGTGACATCGCATTAATATAAATTATGTACTAGCTAAATGTGTTAATCCATACTAATATTATAAATGCGAAAGTAACTCTGTCTGTCTGTCTGTTACTCAATCACGCCTTAACTACTGAACCAATTTGCATGAAATTTGGTATAGAGATATTTTGATACCCGAGAAAGGACATAGGCTACTTTTTATCCCGGGAAATAGGATAGGTTTTTTCCTGGAAATCCCACGGGCACGGGAACTATGCGGGTTTTTCTTTGCCTGCGCGGGCGAAGCTGCGGATGGAAAGCTAGTACAGTATATAAACTACATCACTGCCAAATATAGTCAAAATTTGTTCAGTGTTTTTCCAGTGAAAGAATACATACCTACCTATCAAAAACCCATTCTCACACACTTTCGCATTTTCAATATAAGAGCTAGGAAGTAGGGTATACCTAGGTACCTACTCAACTAAATTATAAGACAAATGACCATAAACCTAACACCAAGTAAACTTAATCACAACTTCATTACAATTATTATGTAATAATTAAGTATCGGGGAAGGTATGGACCTACTTATAAAACTGTCATACTATAACTTTCTACATAATATATTATTACAATAAAACAAAAACGCCGTACCACGTGTCAACCAGGGGGGCTATTAAGATAAACATAAGACACCCGAATTGAGGGTAGTTGCACATTTCAGTCACGCGCCGACCTAAATACGGCGCGCAGTCGCTTTACGAGTTTAGTATATACTTACTGTTTTTCTCTTTTTGTATTTCGATAAAGTTGTAAATTGTATTGTAAGTAGGGGAGAGCGGGGATGAAAGTCACATTTTTAGCTTTTTCTATGTAACTTCCAAAATACGCTGTTTAGGAATGATATTTGTATACCTATAGATAGTGTAATTATTCTGTTACATAAGAAATAAACGTATTTTTGTGTAATATTATCAGTTGTAGAAATATTTTGTATTTTCACTCTTAAGAAAAATGTGACTTATAACCCCGGGTCAGGGATGGTTGTCACAATGCCTAGGGTAGGTAGTCACATACTTAATAACAGGCAATTTATAAATAGAAAGTCACACTTTGGTCTTATAATTTTACGGAATAGTTTTTAATTAAGAACTCTTAACCAAATGAAACCGTGTCTACGGTCTTTATTTCAGTCTGAATATTAATCAATCACAATTTTAGCAAACAATAATAATCGTGAGTCAATATAGAGTCATCAAGGACAGATGGACTTCCAGCAGGTTTGTTAGGGTGATTTTCCGGTGTTGATTGAAAATTTACGGCTAAAACAAACAACCTCAAAACGCAAATAAAGTCATCTCGCATACAGGAGGCTGGTTGATATGTGACAACCAGCCCCCGAAAATTTGTGACAACGAGCCCCATAACACGTTTTAGGAAAATAAAATTGAAAATAAATTCCGATCAATGAATATCTAAAAAACTATACTACGATATTATAAAACACATTTCATCATCATCAAATGCACTGAAAGATTATTACTGTAAAACAAGAACGTATAATTACGAGGTTCGACACAGCAGCACAAAAATTTACTTTTGCTGCGCGAAAACAATAAACACGTGTGAGGCCCTCACGGCAGATCGGAGCGGTCTGACGCGAAGTTGGGACAGCGTTTTCACTGTATCGCTCTTGCCACGCTGTTCAACAGACTTATTCGATAGTTCAGTTTTGTGTTAAGACCGCTGTGACAACCAACCCGTGAGACAACCAAACCCGGTCTCCTATTACTTTGTATTCTGAATTAATTTTACAATTGAAATTGTAAAATTCATTCAAAACAATTTTAGAACTCTAAATGAATTAAACTTTTGCAATTTGCTAGACTTGATAATGTCTTTTAATATTTTGTCTAATTAGTAGTTTATATAAAAGTTGATATTCATAATGCATTTAAAACTTTTTTTTTGCACGGATAATATTAATTCTAATTACTGTAATTAGTTAAAGAATTTTTAAACAGAATAATCAGAAGATTGAATATGTATAGGTACAATGTACATATTAAAGACATACTTCTAAATATAATAGAGATTAATATGAGAAGATCGCACGGCCTATACAAGTATGTACTTTAAAACAGCGCGACCCGAGCAATATTCAAACACAAGATATATTCAAAAAACTCAAATCTATTAAAACAGAATTCTCATTCGTCTAACAAGAGGATTCCGTCACACGTACGCAGGAACTGTTTAAATTACTCATGAAAAATGTAACAACACCACGTCATTATGTAAATACATACTGTAATTGTGTTCCAGCTGTGACTCGTTTGTCGCTCGACATTATGTCGCATGCGAAATTATGTCGCATGCGATACAAACTCGAGCAGTTTGTGAATAATCCCCCAGCTCGAAGTTTTGTTATGTTTCGATGCGCTCGGTAATAACTTAGCGATAACTTTGTAACCGTGAACTGCGAAACTGTTCAACTTGCCTGTGCTTATGTTGTTCACTTGATAGCTTACGGCATTCAGAACGAACTATGTATTTACTAATTAAAATAGTAAGTTATATTCTATATATATGTATATAAAAATGAAACCCGTTTCGCGTTGTCACGGCCGCGGCATCACGTGTGAACGGCTGAACCGATTCCTTCAAGTACGAGGATGGTTCTTATGTAGAGAAAACGTCAATATGTACCACGGGCGAAGCCGGGGCGGACCGCTAGTTGTTTAATAAAATGTAATATAAAATACTGTTATACATACATAGCTAGGTACTTATAAAACAAAATGTGCAAATAAAATAAAACAATCATAAATCAAATAGGCCATCTTTATATTTAGATTCCAATATTAAAAATTAAAAAAATAATGTTTATCTGTAAGTAGGTAATTTCACATAATCGCAAACTATGCATTTGATCATATGATGATCATCAGCAAAGTGCCCACGAAGCTTCTGAGTTGGTTCACCAATCTTCAACAGTATATGTACACCAACAGTATATGCTATATATGAATAAGCCGGGGTACACAGCTAGTAATCTACAATACAAACAAACTCTGCCATACACGCTAAACTCCAATCGCCAAGTACACACAATCGCCAAGTACGCGAAGCTCTAAATATTTCCAAACGTTCCGAGCAAAAAGAACACACTCAAACCACCTCAAACCGAACCGAAACCTCAAAATGGAGGCCTAACAACAAAACTTTTCCATTCGAATACCTCACAAACTTTCCGCACAATCCAAACTCAAAACTATTCCCGCCAAAGCAAAGACAAATAAAAATTCGAAAAAGGAACGCCAGAACCAACGGTCCAGACATTCGCGAATGTTCTAATAACGAATCGTGAATCGCGGGCTTATCAATTATTCGGATTTTTGCGACGGCAACACAATGGGCCATCAATAGTCGACATTCATGCTACGGCAAAAGCTGGCAACAGCGGATTTGAATATTTAAACGTTCTATTTCCAAGATTTTTTTTTCGTTCCAAATTTTTGTCCGGCCAGTGGCCATTGAAGCTGAAATGTCAATTTATATGTAACGAAAACGATTGTATTTATTTTATTCTGTAAACTTTTCAAAGATTTAAAAAGGTTCCATACGACGGTACTTTCCAAAGCGTAAACACTAAACATTTTCCATTTCCAAACGGAGTGCACATTTGTAAAAAAATATGACGTTTCAAAACCATTTCACGACCCTCCGAACCGCCACCAGCGTTGGGGAAGCTATCGCCTGCCAGTTTCATCAACTTTGCTTTTCTTTTTTAATCTGTCACCAATCAAGCGCGCATTTGCAATCGCACAGATAACGAAAATGCACCTCTATTATAGCGGGAAAACATGCCTCTTCATACTGGAGTGTTGACTATCCCGCTCGTTTTATTGAAATGTGAAAGGGATAGATGATACAAAAGAACGCTCCAGTATTCATGGGTGGAGGCGACGAAGCGTGGCACTAGACTAGTCGATGATGATGACGTAGTGATGTACGCGACATTCTAATATATCGATAGTGATAGGTAGGTAGTCCTTTATTTTAGTGTACTTCCAAACATAAGGAATTTACCTATATTATTTTTGATGATATTTTTCATACAGAAACTAAACTATACTTGGTTCATAAGTTTGTTTTACTTTTGATTTTAAAAAAGTTTGTTATTCTAATAAATAAATCATCTTAAAAATGAATAGAGTTTGCCATAAAATGTTTTGTTATATGTTCTTAAATTTCAAATTAAGAATAATTTCTGGATAGTCTGATAATATTCATAACTACATATATTTAAGTTATAAATATGCCCCAGACCAGATCCCTACATTTCTTATAATCAAAATGCTAATTCCAACACCGAGTCACATTCAATCCTTCAATATCTCGTCCATTCGCGATAAAACTTTCGAACAATCGATATCGATAGATTTCGCATCACTAATTTCAATAAAAACCCGCCATTAAGCATGCCCAGCCAGTTTCCAGTCTCAACAGGACACTTAGAAATTCATCTTTACATAAATATGGATCTTTTAAGATTCAAATCGAGAAAAAATATTACAGGACATTTTTTATTTTAATATTTTATTCGAGACGACGAGAAAGGTAGGTACGTTTTTAATTACAGATTCTATTTACAAATCTGACCAATGAACAAGACTCTTTCAGTCCCAGTATAAATTGAAAACATGTTCACTAAGTTTTTAATGTGTACATGACGTAAAATTTTTTATAAGAAAAAATATTGTTATAGATTATTTATGTATTTATATCAATTACCTTACTGCCTGCGACTTTGTTCGTGCGAAATAGACAATCTTTTTCGATTCTCAATTGACTTAATTTCAAACCATCGTAGATAATACTAATATTACAAAGAGGAAGATTTGTTTGTAACGAAATAACTGAAAAACTACTGAACCGAAATGGAAAATTATTTCACCGGCTGAAAGCTGAATTATTCCTGAGTTACACACAATTTTTATATGTTTTTATCCTACTTACCACCAGTAATCTAACGAGTTTGTTTGTTTGTATCCAAGGAACCACTGAACTTTCACCGTTGGATATGTACGCGATCGGGTCGGATCGCTAGTTAAGTCATAAACCTCAAATACTTACCAAAAACACAAGAAACATAGACCATTCAACCTTAATGATTAATTAAGAAGGCCACAGTCTAATTGAAAGGCCAGTACAGTGAATAGCACAACTAATTAGCAGTACCGTAACATGAATGAGATTACTCTGTGGCGTTTCATAATTAAATGCAAGAATACGACTAGACTACCTGAATGGTATTCATTTATATAAAATATAAGATTTCACGTAACAGAGTACCTACTTATAAATATAGCCAAGTGTGTCTCGGACTTTACGAAGTTACAATAATCATAGACTTATAATATTAATGTATAGAAAATTCGTTTCTATTCAATAGAAGCTCTACTTCTGTAGCTATATGCTCGCATACATATCATTTATTTCATTTAAAATGTTTACAAAAAATATTATAGACATCCCTTCAACGGTCAAGATGGCGTCAAAGTTTGTTATTAATCAGAAGAGAACGTGAGAGACTTAAAAAAAAGAAAATGTGTGCGTGTACTATAGTGTACACACGTAAGAAGTGAAACTTCTTTATGACCTTATTTTTCAAAAAATAATTTACTACATATGTGCAACTTTACAGAAATACGTCGAATCACGCGTGGTAGGGATAAGAAAAAGATGGTGCGTAACGGAAAAATGTCACGCGTAACGAAAAAATGTTACACTAGATTTTTTTCCCACCCCGATAAAGAAGTTTCACTTCAATAACGAAAATTTTAAAAAAAAAGCTCATATCTCGCCTTCAGGATAGCGTTTGTCGAGTCACCTATAACAAGAGAGTTCTCTAGTAGAGATAGTGATAGCCTATAATATATAAAATCATCTTAGATTCGATTCACGACCGATTATTTTTTCAGATTTTTCCATCTACCCTCAATTTATACAAAAAGTCATCAAAATTAATTCTCAAGCGCTGTAGACTAAAGAAAAAAAAACTCAAATATTTATCGTACAATTCTTCAATTTCTAAACGCACAAAGCTATGTCAGAACAATATGGTGCTTTTCATTAAAATGCGTGCGTTTTTTAGAGCGGCCATTTTGTAAAAAAAGAAACGACAATAGATTTTTTTTTTATTTTCTCGAAGCGCAAGCTCTGTTTGAACTTGGTTGCGAGTTAGAATTTTTTAAGTAATTGGTTAGATAAATTTATTTCGATTTTTTTTCTGAATAGAATATAATAGCTTCATCACTACATAGTATAAAACAAAGTCGCTTTCTCTGTCCCTAATCCCTATGTCCCTATGTATGCTAAAATCTTTAAAACTACGCAACGGATTTTGATGCGGTTTTTTTTAATAGATAGAGTGATTTAAGAGGAAGCTTTTAGTATATAATAATTTATTATGTTTTAGACAAAGCGGGCGAAGCCGCGGGCGGAAAGCTAGTATTTCTATAAAAAGCAAATTTTCTTCTGAACAAATAATTGAAACATATTCATTATTTCTTACAGGTTGATGAAGAATTAGGTGATTTATCATATCCTGTGGATTGAACCCGGGACATCTAGGTTACTGAGCCACCACTGCGCCGTTATGAGCTCGTTATTAATATCAATTATTACATAATATAATATTTTAAAATGTCATATATTATCTATAATTATAAAATTATAATCTTCTTCTTATATATAAAAATGAATCGCAAAATGTGTTGGTAAGCGCATAACTCGAGAACGGCTGAACCGATTTCGATAATTCTTTTTTATTATATTCCTTGAAGTACGAGGATGGTTCTTATGTAGAGAAAACGTAAACATGTACCACGGGCGAAGCCGGGGCGGACCGCTAGTACTACATAATTATAATATACATTACTATTATCACTACAAATAATAATTTTATAACTTGGTTACAACATTATTATTTTGAGTGAATTTAGTGCAAGAGTTGCTGATAAAATATCCGGACTCCAGTTGTTAATTTTATTGCTTCGTATAATTTTAATAAGTTGTTTTATATTCGATTTAAGTTCACATTTATTTATGCATTAAAGAGCTCCATAATAAGTAGGAATATAAACTGTAATCGATTTTCAATTAGATTTTATTCTGACGGTAATATAACCGTGGTAAAATCCACATTCAAACGACTCCCTCAGTTTTTTATTGTACTACTTTTTCTGTATAGGTGTACAATAAAGACTACTTGATTTGATTGATTTGATCGCTCTGCCCCCCTAGTCAAGTGGCTTTCTGTTAGCGTAGCGTTCAATAGAATAGACTACGAATGTATTAGATTGACGTAAGCTGTAGATACGTTTATCTACAGCCTACGTCAATCTCATACATTCGTAGTCTATTCTATTGAACGCTACGCTAACAGAAAGCCACTTGACTAGGGGGGCTGATGTCCTATTTCAGCTTCTATCACGATGAAGCAAATATTCAAAAAAACTGAATTATTCGATTGTCATGTCATCGCATTGGTTCGTAAAAATACTCAATAATATAGCTTATACTTGAATTAGTATGTGTAAAGCTCTACGTATTTTTAGATAAATGTGGTCCCTCTAAAACTTAAGACACAATTAACTTAACCAAAACAACATAACCACACATAAAATCCAAATCAAACTCGAAACACATTCGAACTTAGTGCAACAAACTTACAAAGTCAAGTTTAATACACGTAATAAAACTAGTAATTGGCTCTAAGACTATACGAACTTATGACAAAGGTCGCCGCCGGTCAAAAACATTCAAGCAAGTTCCAATCTTTAGGGCTTTCGCTAGAATTTAACAGACGCCTTTATTTGACGAAGAAAATTGAATAAAATAACCTTTGAAGGTTGGGGTGTACTTTTAACCGAGTGCGTGGGGCAGGGTTATGTTTTTGGTTAGATCGATTATAGTTTGAGAGCTGTCGTTAGATTTTTCTAAAATATAAGGTGGATGGTGGCAAATTACGTGAGGTATATATTTAAATTTTTAGAATACTTTTTCCATTATTAAGTAGGTACCATCGTTTTAAATTTTAATTTATTTGGATATAAATCGTAACAAAAATAGATTAAAATTTACTTTACCCACTTATTACCTAATTATTATTATTACCCAGCTATGAACATAAGTAACGTACACTTCCGACTTCGTCACTTAAAAACGGCTGCACTTATTCGTATAATAATTGTTAAAAAGGTAGTTCAAACCTGGGTATTGTAAAGTGATACCATAATGTTGAACCTGTTTAATCCGGGCGATGCTCATGTACCTATAATAATACCTACCAGTAGGAATATTCATATTCTTATATTAATACTAGCGGTCCGCCCCGGCTTCGCCCGTGGTACATATGAAAAATAGATGTTGGCCGATTCTCAGACTTACCCGATATGCACAGAAAATTTCATGAGAATCGGTCCACCCGTTTCAGAGGAGTATGCAGACTAACATTGTGACACGAGAATTTTATATGTATAAGATTAGCCGTCCGCCCCTGCTTCGCCCGTGGTACATGTTTACGTTTTCTCAAGAACCATCCTCTTACTTCAAGGAATATTATAAAAAAAGAATTAACGAAATCTGTTCAGCCGTCCTCGAGTTATGCGCATACCAGCACATTTTGCGGTTCATTTTTTATATTCTAAAGAAGTAGGTACATAATATTAACTTACCACTCGCGCTAGCAAATGCGTCGAAACCTGAAACAAATAATAAAAATTTTAAAATACAATTTTTAAATTCTCAAGCAGTTAACGATTACACCCTGTATATCAGAACAGTACATAAGGTAGGTATAGAACTACATACTTTATTTTGCATGCGATAAAAACGCGGGGCACGGCTAGTTTAAATGCATATAAGCAATGACTCTATTATACTAGTAGACGCGGCATACGCCAACATCATTGCACTAAAAAACAGCGTAATTAATACATACCTACTTACTAACGCATTATCACCAATACAGTTGTTCTCTCTTTCACTCTCACGCACGAGACATAATACATGTCTCACTCATGTACTTCGTAATAACAACTGCCGATTAAAATATAAAAAGAACGTCCAGCCACGACGCTGAATGGTGCGGGACTAAGTGGAACTCGGGCACTTAGCTGAGTTTTTTCTTGCCAAAATAGAGAGCGGGTAACGTATCTAGCTCTTTTATATATCATAGCATATAAGCGTATCAAACCAAACGTGAGTGAATTACTAAAATATCTAAAAAAAGTACTACACATAGTAAATATTAACTTCAATTAAAATAACATTCATGTATTTAGCTATTCGCTTAATGTTTTAACATTTAGCGTATATTCTGTTTGTTTTACGAGAACCGAGCTTTTGTAAACATTTTTTAATTCAATTTACCTTTTGATGTTTTATTATATAAATTGAAAGGATTTGTTACTTAATTAATAAGTATAAAAGTAGCGACATTTTCTATAAAGAAAACAAGAATAATTTATCATAGTTTCAATGCTTTGGCATTTTATGAAATAATGTTTTGATGCTTTTGGTCAAATACTAAAGGATAAGCAGACAAAGAAATTCAACCTCTTTATCTTCTTCTTATATATACATATACATATATAAAAATGAATCGCAAAATGTGTTGGTAAGCGCATAACTCGAGAACGGCTGAACGGATTTCGATAATTCTTTTTTTATTATATGCCTTGAAGTACGAGGATGGTTCTTATGTAGAGAAAACGTAAACATGTACCACGGGCGAAGCCGGGGGGGGACCGCTAGTATTATTTTAAAAATCTACACGACAGAGTTCCTATTTGTATGTACCTAGAATCATCATCACTACATACATAGTATAAAACAAAGTCGCTTTTTCTGTCCCTATGTCCCTATGTATGCTTAAATCTTTAAAACTACGCAACGGATTTTGATGTGGTTTTTTGTAATAGATAGAGTAATTCAAGAGGAAGGTTTTAGTATATAATTTATTAGGTTTTAGACAAAGCGGGCGAAGCCGCGGGCGGAAGCTAGTTATAAGATAAAGAATAGACCGATGTAAAAAATACTTTTAAAATAACTAGCGGTCCGCCCCGGCTTCGCCCGTGGTACATGTTTACGTTTTCTCTACATAAGAACCATCCTCGTACTTCAAGGAATGTAATAAAAAAAGAATTATCGAAATCGGTTCAGCCATTCTCGAGTTATGCGCTTACCAACACATTTTGCGATTCATTTTTATATATAAGAGAAGATGAAAACTTCAAACAAGCTGCATACTGAAATGACTGTATGTTTGTGTGTAGAAAGACACTATAAAGCATCAGATTGTTGCGTTCTAAATCTATAGATACTAATATTATAAAGCTGAAGAGTTTGTTTGTTTGTTTGTTTGAGCGCGCTAATCTCGGGAACTACTGGTCAAATTTGAAAAATTCTTTCGCTGTTAGATAGCCCATTTATCGAGGAAGGTTATAGGCTATAATATATCATCACGTTACGACCAACAGGAGTGGAGCCACGGGGGTGAAACCGCGCGGAGCTGCTAGTTATAATATGTATAAAGCCTTGGTGAAACATTTAAAAATATAAAATTCACATTGTGAAGACTCCGAAACGACTTGCCCGATTGCAATGAAATTTTGTGTGCATAATTGCATATCGGGGTCTAATTTTCAATCCTAAATCATAAGAGTATGGCAGAAAGTTTGCCAGCTAGTTTATATTTCTTTTAATCTGATCTTTTGACTGACCGATTGGCTTGGTTGGTAGTGTAGGGTTCGATTCCCACCCAGGGCAAATATTTGTGTGATGACCATCGATGTTTGCTGGGTGTCTGGGTGTCAATCTATACTAATATTATAAAGCTGAAGATTTGTTTGTTTGAACGCGCTAATCTCAGGAACTACTGGTCCGATTTGAAAAATTCTTTCGGTGTTAGATAGCCCATTCATCGAGGAAGGCTATAGGCTATATATCATCACGCTTAGACCAACAGTAGCGTAACCACGCGGGTGAAACCGCGGAGCGCAGCTAGTTATCTATATAAGTATTTATTTATGTCCTGAAATATTAATCTAAAGAGTTGACACACCACTGACCACCATTATATGTACCGTCAGCAAATTCAGCACTTATTAAAACATTTCGTTTACATTAAACATGTTTCAGTTTGGAGCACACACGTAATGAGGCCGGGCGCTCGAGTGATTCGTTAGCGGCTAGCCTTAATTGCGTGTAGGGTCGGCAGAAAAAAAAATATGGAGATATAAAATTAAGGGTACAAACATTAAAAAAGATTTATCGAATTTATATCACTAATTTTGTTGCCGTTGCGTAATATCATTGAGGAGTAAAAGGATGCATTATATCTACCTAATTCAAATTAATCTGATGGTTCAAGCTTATAAATATTGATTGAAAAGACTTCTTGTTAAACATCGATAAAAATATGTCAATTTAAATAAATCGTTTTGATAATATTTTTTTATGTTACACCTACATAGTTTTAATTCAACAGAAGATATAAACAACGACTTTCATGCACGCTTCATCAGGTTAAATGAAGTTACGTGAATAAAAATTAACACAATCTAAAACACTTATTTTATACCAATGATACTTACACACAAACTTAGACCGTACCTACTAACATGCTTAAAAAGGACTTTCAATTTTTTTTCATGTTACATTTTTCTGCACACCGTACAGCAGTGGACGTTCCATTACACGGTTGTGAGTTACGAAATTATAAAGTTTAAAGTGAAATGGACGCTATCGGCCAAGTGTGTGTAAATATTAACAAACGTTGATGAATATTCTTGAAAAACAATTTTTAGTTCATTTTTTAGTATGTTGAAAGGGTTTACATTCCTTTACAGGAACGTCATTTCATTAAAATGTTTTAATTTGTAAAGGTATTTAAAATATATGTTTGTTATTGAAACCAATTTACTTTTTTTATTAAAGATAGAGCCAGGCATTTGACTGCATCCTACCTGATGGTAAGTAGTGATGCAGTCTATAAATGGGCATGCCTGCCTAGAAGAGCCTATTCACTCTTACCCTGAACAGATCCGGATTATGGGTTTGTTTAACTTTAACTTTAGGTTACATACATTCAGCATATAATTAACTAGCGACCCGCCCCGGCTTCGCACGGGTGCAATGCTGATA
>CAJQZN010041281.1:68355-104389 GCA_907164685.1 Colias eurytheme
TCGGCCGATATATCGGTATCTGTATCGGTATCGTTACATCCCTAAAAATTATTAATTATCATTACTTTTAGGTTTGTATCAAATGAAATATTTTGATCCATTCCTACTGTATTATTATTATATGAAATCAAAAGAGATTACTTTTGTTGAAAAAAAAAAAGCTTAACTTTCGCTTTTTATTACAGCCCTATAATAAATTACAATGATCTAGTGTGAGATCGTGGGTTCGATTCCCACCCGGGGCAAATATTTGTGTGATGAACATAGATGTTTGCTCTGTGCCTGGGTGTTAATTATTTAGATAAGTATTTATTTAAAATTATATATATGTATATGTATGTTTATCAGCCATCTGGTTTCCATAACACAAGCAAAAGCTTAGTATGGGATCAGATGGTGCCGTGTGTGAAATTGTCCTGAAATATTTATTTATTTATTTATCTATAATTATTGTACTAAACAGCAAGCAAACCAGCGGGATAATAGTAAAGAAAAAATTGAAAGAGGTGTATTTAAACGATAGCAATAACCCACACCAACATTCTATAATATCAACTCAATATAATCACACAAAACAAACTAAAAACTACAACTAAACCGCTACCATTTCAACATTAAACCGCACACAAACCAGGGGAGCAAGCAAAGCTCGTAAACATGTCGAGTTTAGTACACCCTACCCTTAGCAGGGGTAGCTATCATGTTGATAACATCGTGGAGCAAACACGGGGTACAGTCATAGTGTTACAATTCGTAAGACAAACAAAGACTTAACAATACTATACAAGTAGTATAAAACATAGTGTCAGAAGTGAAACTGCTTTGGCAAGATTCAAAGATTCGAAAATCGTCGCCTTACTCCATGACGTGACGGTATTGCCATGACGTTACCTTTAAATTTTACTCTCAACGCGCCTAAAGAAGTTTCACTGCAAGAGTTACAAATCTTAATAGCCAATACTTGGAGTAGTCTATAGAAATAACTAAATAAATAAATAATAAATTATAAATAAATATAGATTAGTACTACAGTACAGATATTACTACTGTGATATCTACTGTGATAGATCAAAAATTCAATCATCAAAAGAGAGAATATAATTAGGTACACTACAAACACACATTTAAAAACCTATGTCGCAAATAAGGGAGCAAAACAATTCTTATGTGAAATGTCTAGTTATTTCAATACGGCCAAAATTTTAGTGCCGTAAAATAGTTACTTTTTCTTGTATAATTACAGCTAGTATTACATGTAGGATTATTAAAAACGACTGTGCCGAAAATAGTAGCCTTAAAATGTTCAGTACAAAGCTAGAAAAAAAGCTAGGGTTACAGGTACAAATAATTATTATAAATATGAAAACTAGGCTGTGCTGTAAATAGTATGATTAAAGTTTCCTTTTTAATGTATTACTTTCATATGCTTTCATGAATTATTTTTATACTTTTAATTAACACTGCAAGGCAATTTGCAAGTTAAAAATAATTTGGGCTTTACATCCATCACCATACTCGTAGATATAATGAGTATTTTTAGGTAGGTACAGATAATTATCGTATATTACTAAATGCGTTATGAAATGTTATTACATTTCAGCTTAAATTAATAACGAAATTTTATAGAATTAAATGATCTTTATGCATGAGAGAGCAACATCAAATCAGGAATTCAGGATTCTGCTAAGTTTTATATAATTTAGAAAGAAAGAAAGACAACAAGACAAACTTTTCTCTCATAATATTTAACAAAAAATATTCCTCATTATCCTCTCACTAGATTAACAATCTCCATACAAGTAAAAACTTAGTTAAAAACGTAAAAAGCTTGCCTTGTTAAAATATCTTGTTATTTCCTCTTTCCGTAGCCGAGTTCAAAATGGCGGAAACCCGTAAGCTTTGAGCATCTCTCATGTCTTTATTCATAAGAATCTCACAATTATAAAGATTTTTAAGATGTGAAGTTTATTTTACAGTCTATATTTTAGATCGTGTTAGTTACACCACTTATCACTCAAGAACGGATGAACAGATTATGATGTTTGGTTGGAATGTCACCGCTTGGTATCGTAATAAAAATTTGGAAACTTAAAAAAAATATATAATATAATCATTTTTCATAAATGAGTTCAATTATCAAACTAAAGTTTAAACCAAAGTTAAATTATTCGCATGGCTCAGGTAAACTTAAGTTTAATCTACAATTGAAATTATTTGAAACAGCTAAATGTATAGATAAGGGTGCTTTTTCACCAATAATGTGCGAGTATGTATAGCGAGGAATGTGTTTGAAAATAACCAATAGGATCGCTTCAAACGCTAAACGCTTCAAACTTCAAACTAAATGAAGCTATATGATTGGTTATTTACAAACACTCGCTACACATACTCGCACATCATTGGTGGAAAAGTATTCTTAAACTCGGCTCTTTATCGGAACTACATTTAAAAAAATGTGTGCGTGTACTAGTGTACACACGTAAGAAGTGAAACTTCTTTATGACCTTATTTTTCAAAAAATAATTTACTATATGCAACTTTACAGAAATACGTCTATCACGCGTGGTAGGGATAAGAAAAAGATGGCGCGTAACGGAAAAATTTCACGCGTAACGAAAAAATGTTCCACTAAATTTTTTTCCAAGCCCGATAAAGAAAACTTCTTTATCGGTTGTCTGTCAAAAACATTAGAAATAAAAATTGTACTATTAACAAACGGCGGTCATATCGCTAGATGCCCATTGCTTCCAGACAACATGTTTTATACTACATATTGTGCTATTTGTTTTGTGCTTCGAGATCACAGCGTATCACATGACTCATACAATGTAATAACTCTTATAGCCTGTGAATCACAATAAATCATTTGAATTTGAAAAAAACTAGAAACGCGAGCTTAACCAACATAAAACTAGTAATATCCTAGTAACTAATTTCTTTTAGTCCTATAAAACATTCTAAAGCTCTTTTACGGTTAATTGGAGCAGCAGTTAAGGCTATAATTAAGTAGGTCAGAACTCAGGATGAAAAGGATGTAAAATGAAATAAAATCTTAAATACTGAGAAAAAAGGAAATACGGGTTCATTTATATTTTAACTACATGTTATAGTCGACTTCGTTTTCTGTACGTGGCTTTTTTAGGGCTGATTTTTCAATCCTTGGTTAAAACTTATTCGTTTACACGTTTACGTGACATTTTAATATTATCGTGTAATATTATATTGGATGGATAAGTTTTATCCAAGCATTGAAAAATCGGCCCTTAATTAACAAAATTATTCGCAGAATTAAACTTAATTTTTTACTTTAACAAAAGAGATGTTTTATAAAACCGATTCCACTCTGCGCGTAATCACGCGTAACAGTAATTTTTTTCATAATAATTAAAACCCCATACTTTACTTCTTCTTCAAGAAATAGCACATCTCCAAGTCGTGTTTATGAAAAAGAAACCTTTTCACAGACTAAACAAAAATAAACGAATTTACATAACTACCCACATTAACGGAATCGAACCGCTAAAACAAAAACACCTTACCCATTCACATTAACCTTTTACTTTCAAGATTAAACGTTCTCAATAGGTCTAAAAAGAAAGAAAGAAAAGGTATTTATTGCCAAAATCAATTAAATGAATACATGATTACAGAAATTTAAATACAAACGTATTCCTCAGCTAAATGCTCAATGTGTTCGATTTTTCGCGAGTATTATACATTTTAGAAATTAAATACTTTTAAGTGGTTTTAAACGCGATTTCATTATATTATTAGCCCAGTGTTTAGAACATAATTAAATATACATCTACAGTAATATATAAAAAACAAAAAACAATATAGCATATTCATATCGCGACCGAGCCTTACCCTGTACATTTTTAATGCACATAAAATACATTTTTGTCTCCACCGGGAATCGAATCGTTCTACACCTTAACCACTATACCACAGCCGTCTCAATAGTTCTAGAACATCCCAATTAGAGACAGGTGAGCGTTCATGCCGCAGGTTTTTGTTGAAACTTCTCATTTACTAAGAGCCTGGCTAATTTCGAAAAACGTCGAGTTCACCGATCTACGGGGAGTCGCTTTTAGTTCGGAATAGAATCTGCGTGGATACGTGTGCCTTTTTTATATTTTGATGGGGATTGGATTCTATTGTTATGACTTATGACATATTCTAGGAGAATAAATGTTGTGGTGACCAATTTAGAGTTTAGAGCCGTTTTTAGGAAAGTGAATCTGATAAGTATTATTTTTACTGTCTGAACTGCGGTAGGTATTACTAATAAATAATATTAGTTTACCTAAAGATACTCTAAAAGGACATATGCTATGTTTTCGCAAAAAATTGAGGTTAAATTGGAAAAAATTGGAACACTATCGCCCAAAAACCTTAAAAAAAACAAACCTTTGCTAATATTTTTATCAAAAAAAAAATACCTCAACAATGCAATAACGACAAACCAAATTCTTCAACGCCCATTGATAATCGAAAGTCATTAATTTTTGTTAATTATTTCCCATCCCCTGCTGTTATTTTTTACCTGGTTTTGTTCATATTTTATCTAAATTTTGAACCCAATTTTTTAACTTCAGCTATATCAGAATATGATTAATTTCAATTTTTTTTAATAGTTTAAATTACGTGCTTTTTTCGTGTTCTACTAACAACGAGCAAAATAAATCTACTCTATAAGTACATAATAGTATTTTTATTCGTTTTGAGACACTACATTTCTTAAAAGTATCTCAGAAGTAGTAAGTTCTCACAAATACACGAGTAACGTAACGGCACCGGTTTCCGACTAGCCTCCTCTATCCGACCATTTTGATTTTTATTTGATAAAACGTTTAAAATACGCGCGACACTCATGAAACGGAAGGCTTTCGATCCAATCACTTATTGTACGTCATTTGTAAAAAATTGGGTTTAAAATTTTAACCGACATTTCGTCAATCCAACAAAAGCTAGGCGAGGGTGTAGTTTGTATTGGATTGAATGCGAAAAAAACATAAAACGGTGAAAATAAACATGTGGATTTTTACGCTAAATACTTTGATAAGTTTGTGGTTAATTTACTTTAAACGTTTTATTGGTGTTTTATATTATTAATTTTAAAATATACATGCAAAGATAGCGTGTTTTTATACGTTTTTTTGGACAAATAATTATGGACGGAATGAGGAGCTTGTCAAAATAACAACATTCCGAAATCCGACCGAATCGGTCGGTAAAAGGAATTTCGCACTTTTTAAAAGAAGGTAATTTTCTATTATGCATGTTGTTTTGTGGAGGTTTTGTATTAAGTTATTTATTCTAAACGCTATGCTTATATACAACACCTGTATGCGACCAATGCTAACTTTAATGGATTATTTGTAATATTCGTTTTAACTGACACTCTTTTTTGATTTTTTTGTTATTCATTTACAAAGACCGGTCTGGTTTAAAAACCCTATATTTTACGTTTATGACACATAATTGCATAACTACGAAATTGTGAGATCTTTATAAGTGTACATATGAAATAGAAATGAACTAAAAATGAATATCAATTTCGGTTTAGAGGCTTTATTACGTAAATGTAGGTTTGGTCGGAATCTAGGTGCTATTTATTTCCCTGTTTCCGTCCAACTGGGTTGCTTTTGCTTGCGCTGTGCTTGAGTGAAATTGCATGCGTTTATTTCAGGTCATCATCATGAGTGATAAAAAAGAGGCTGAAGTATTCTCATTAGCTGAAATAATACTTTTGGTGAAATGGATTTTAGAATTGGGCAAAGTAGTCAATGGGACATTCTAAATTAGTGTGGATGACCAGTGAACTACTACAGTCTAACATAGAGTTAGTTTTTGTTATTATAATAAATGCTCAAATATTATTTAAAACTAGCGGTCCGCCCCGGCTTCGCCCGTGGTACATATTTAAAATATCTCTCCATAAGAACCATCCTCGTACTTCAAGTAATATAATAAAAAAAGAATTATCGAAATCGGTCCACGCGTGATGCAGTGAAAAGACGAAACGGGTTTTTACGAATTTCCATTGTATTTCTATTATCATAAAGTTGATTTTAGTAGAAAATATTTGGCTGGTCGGAATCTAGCTACTCAGTGGTCGGAAACACGCGCATTTGTACTCAGTCGGTCGGAAAATGGTGCTTTCAGTTAATTTCCAGTCGTGACAGTTAAAATCCAAATTTAGGTAATAAAAAGCCATTATGAAATACAATTATGTGCATATTTTAAAATATAAGTTCGTAATCTTTCATAATATCATTTTTTCTTATGACCTCTAGAGTATTTAATTTATCTTTTAAAGGATTCATTTAGCCGTATCAATCAGTGGTCGGAATTCGGTGCCATTACGTTAAGGAACTTTGAAATACGTAGTAAAAAGAAGACGAACCAACATTAATATGTATAAAGATACGGTCACTGCAGATGTCCGTAATCGAGAGGTATTTAAGAAAACATTACGGGTTCTTACATACTTTGACCTTAAATAAATATAAAAACAGAACCTCCGACATTTTTGCGAACATCTGACAAAAAAAAATAAGCACAAAAATTACCTTACTGTAGTTTTTTCGAACTTCTATGAAAAATACTGATATTAGTTTCGTAAATATATAGGTACCCCCAAATCGACCACTTAAATCGCTAAAAGCTACCAATGTCAAGTACTTATCTACATCACGATTTTTGGGGGTACTTATAACTTCGATACATTGTTCTATGGAAACATTGGTACCTATTTAAGAAGTGAAATGTATCCCCTTATGACGTATGGATGGATGGATTTCACATCTGTTTCGGTAAAGTAGCGTTGTTATTCCGTATTTTTATTATTTTATACTTTTAAAGTGCTATAGCACAGAATAAATAATAGTACTACGTAACTATAGTACCTAGTGCCGTAAGTCCCTTAGGTATATCATTATTTTCCGGTTCTAACATTTTGTCATCATGTTTTCTTGCTTTTAAGCACGAAATTCATACCTAATTCTTTCTTGAGTAAATTTGTCGATCTATTTATAATTTTAACAAAAACGAACCAATACTCGTATTCATGACCCAACTTTCCTTGTCATAACCACTGCACTATAACCATAGCAAAGTAAAACAACCACATACTCAATACCAACATAACCGCATAACTTAAAGAAAATTAAAATGGCGCAGATATTAAAATACATATATATTTTTCCATTCACTAGATCCCATCAGCATATGCATTACGCTTTACATTAAAAACTTCATTATATAAATGTACCCTTACATTGCAGTTACTGGAAAATTATTCTTCACAAATACGATGGTTTTTTTCTTCTATATTCCTATTTGAGTAACAGTTTTTAATAGTTTTGCGTGCGACTTTGTTTAGAAATATATTATGACGTAACGAATACATTTTTTTCGAGTGCCCTAATTATGATTGATAAATTAATCTTATACCTAAGCTAATATTATAAGCTGAGAATTTTGTTTGTTTGAACGCGCTAATCTCAGGAACTACTGGTCCGATTTGAAAAATTCTTTCGGTGTTAGATAGCCCATTTATCGAGGAAAGCCATAGGCTATATATCATCACGCTAAGACCAACAGGAGCTGAGCATTGCGGATAAAACCGCGAGGGACAGCATATTTTATTACTAGCTGTCCCGGCAAACGGTCTTTCTTTCTTATCTAAAATAGATGCTATCCGATTCTCAGACTTACCTACCTCACACAAATTTCATGAGAATCAGTCCATTCGTTTCGAAGGAGTACAGAGTAGGATAATTATTTATTTATTGATTATTATTTTTTTATTATTTTTTTTTAATATCATTGTGACACGAGAATCCCTACTAATATTATAAATGCGAAAGTAACTGTCTGTCTGTCTGTTACGCTTTCCCGCTTTAACCTCTCAACCGATTTTGATGAAATTTGGCACAGACAATCTTTAGACCCTGAGAAAGAACATAGGCTACCTTTTATTGCGAAATATGTACCACTTGCGGACCGCTATTTTTATATATCTAGAGAAGTCATAGATAGAAGATAGAGATAGATACTCAATCTCAGTCTCCCTTTAAAGACAAATGTAATGACACTCATGCTAAAATCCATCAAAACGTTCACACTACAGGCCTTCCAAAGAGATATATACATTTAAAATTTTAAACACGCGAAATTTATGCCCCTTCTGTAACATTTCCATGATTCGAATGTACCTATAGATAGACAAATGAAAAATTATAACCGTAGGTACTAGGTACCTATATGATCAATTTTTTGCCAAGAGCATAAAATCTGAAAGTGGAATATACATTGGCAATTGTTATTGATAAATAAAAATATCTAGTGCAGTATATTATAAGCTTTTGTTTCTGGGAAAAAAAATATTTTTCCCATATAATTTTCAATCATTTTCACCGTATGACGATTCGATGCGTGATTTTATATTGCTTGTTTTCTTAATAAATGATCTATTCAACAATAAAATACGTTTTTATATAATTTGAACAACTTCTGAGATTAATAATAAACTAAGCACTCAATTACGTAGGTACCTACATATCCAATGATGAAATTCAAGAAAGTATTTGAAATCGGTCCTCAACTTCCTGAGGTTAGCGCGTTCAAACCAACAAACTTGCCATTTTTATAATACCTAGTATAGATATAAATAAGTTACATCATACGAGAGTTATTCACACAAATCTGTTGTCTGTTGTATTAATCAAATTCGCTGACGCAGCGTCGTGTCGAGTGCCTATTGTTTTATAATTGTAATATCAGATGACATTAGCTGTTAATAAAAATAATTGTGTATTGTTCTTGCGGTGTGTGTAGTTGACAGTTGTTTTGTTAATAATTGGTATTATTTTATTTTAACGATCGAGTTTCATAACATCATAACAGACTTCTATTAATACTAACTATTAATACAAGTCGCTACTAATTGAGGTTCTAATATTATAAAATATGTAAGTTTGTATGTTTCGTTTTGATGCTGAAACGGCATAACCGAACGATAGATTAGGCAATAAAAAATAAAAGTTGTAGGTAGATGTGGGTGATGCAACCAAGTTTTTGTTTGAAAATAAAATTTAAAAGATGTGAAATAAAAGGACAGGGTCTAGTAAATAATATACGAAAGTTTTTGTAGATGAATGTTAACTTTTTGTTGTTTCAAACAAGACCTAATTAATTTTGACAAAAATGTATACCTATAACGACGACTGGCAAAAAATATAGGATTCCAAAATAGCGAGCCAAAACAGCTAAACTCCACTATCTAATACATTTTCATCTAAATTAAATGAATTAATTATTTATTAATATTAAATAAGATAATTTTTGCAGACATACGTTTACCTAATCCATTACTAACAAAACAAATTAAGATAATTCCAGACAAATCTAGTGCTTTAGATTCTAGTTTCCACCCGAAACTTGGTATTAATTTTAATTTAGTACGTCTGGGTTCAGTCTAGCTTCTGTTTTAGGGTAGTTCTCGAGGGGTTCGTGATTTATTTTAGTGCCATGAGTCATTAGTGTTTTAAACTAATATGTGTGGACTTTAACAATTATTTTACACTAGCTGTGCCCTGCGGTTTTACCCGCAGTTCTCTACTCCTGTTGGTCTTAGCGTGATGATATATAGCCTATAGCCTTCCTCGATAAATGGGCTGTGTAACACCGAAATAATTTTTCAAATCGGACAAATAGTTCCCGAGATTAGCGCGTTCAAACAAACAAACTCTTCAGTTTTATAATTGTATTAGTATAAATTTAATTTATAGCTATACTGTGGCTATCAGTGGCTATACTTATACTGGATTACGGAATAGTCGTAAATCGTAATTTCAAATGACGGGCAAATTAAGCTAAGAACTTTTTCGGGAAAATATCTACACATGAAATAAAAAAAACATTTCGAAAGCAACAATCACGTCATGACATTTCAAACATAGGTAGTAAACTATAGTAAATATTAAATGTACAATTATAGACCGTATGTAGATAGATAGGTACGTGACATGAATATTAATATAAACTGTCTGTTCAAGTTAAAGATAGATACATAATAGACTAGATTTCCGCGCGCGGCTTCGCCCGCGTTTTCAAAGAAAAACTCGCATAGTTCCCGTTCCCGTGGGATTTCCGGGATAAAACCTATCCTATGTGTTAATAATAACAAGTTACCCTCTATATGTGTGCTAAATTTAATTGAAATCGGTTCAGTAGTATTTGCGTGAAAGAGTAACAAACACACACACACACATCCTCACAATCTTTCGCATTTATAATACCTATTTAATAGATATAATATTTTGTCCTATGGATTAAAAAAAATCGTGATTTTCCCGGATAATCTCCAATAAGTATTTGTACCCATTTTTATGGAGTGCATAAGTACCTATTTCCGTACAAAAATTAAATACTTACATAAAAATAAAATTCTCTCTAATCGCACGGAAAAAGCTGCGGTTGTTAACCAGTAGGTATGTGTTACAACTAAAAAGTCCCTTAGGGCGCGTTCCCACTATGTCGTAACGACTAATTTATCGTTCGACGACTGTCGTCTCTACCTGTTCCCATTATAACGATTGTTTGTCGTCAAAATTTTTTATCGTTTAGCGACTGTCGTATCTAGCTGTTCCCATTGGATCGCGACGACATTTTATCGTTTCCTGGCAGTCGCTTTGTCGTTTACACATCATCAGCAAGCTACAAATCTAGTCGCCTCTGCGTTCGCTTGGTGATTACTAGTGCGTTTACTCTCCTGAGTTCAATGGACGTCATAGAGTTGCCGTCCACGATTTTTTATCGTTTTACGACTGTCGTGCTTGCCGTTCCCACTGTCACGACAAAGTGTCGTCACTGCAAAAACTGTCGTAGACGACAGTAAATTGTGTCGTTCTAAATGTGAACACCTCCATTTAAACATATAAGCCAGGACACTTAAAACTACACGATTATCTGTCGTCACGACACGGTGGGAACGCGCCCTTAGGGTACCTTAAATCAAGGTCACAGAGAACCCATATTATACCTTCCGTCATTTCTTTCCAACGTTACATTTCGAAGAACCGATACAGTCGAGTTACGACTTCACTTCGAAGAATATTATTTTTCCATGGAACGAACCGATTTAGCTAAATCTCTCTTTGTTGCGGTTGCTATTGTCAGAAGGTTTTGTATGAAAGGAAAAATTAAGGGAGTTAGATGGAAAACTACGAATAAAATCCGTTTTGAAACGTAGGTACTTGAAAACTTAAACGATATAAATCTATACTAATATTATAAAGCTGAAGAGTTTGTTTGTTTGAACGCGCTAATCTCAGGAACTATTGGTCCGATTTGAAAAATTCTTTCAGTGTTAGATAGCCCATTTATCGAGGAAGGCTATAGGCTATATATCATCACGCTAAGACCAACAGGAGCGGAGCAATGCGGGTGAAACCGCGGAGCACAGCTAGTACAATCATATTAAAACTAAGCGTTTGATAGTTCGTGTGTACGACAATGTCGAGTCAGGTAGTCTAATAAATAGTTTATAGTACGTATTAAATAAATAAAAATCAAAATTAAGTATAATTATTTTCTTAAATACAATTAACATTAGTAGTGACCATGTAGGTAGTTGCAGACCATAATAAAAGTTCTTTCACTTAAATTATGATGAATTTTCGAAGACAGAAGAAGCACAATGGCTTGTATTTATACTCTAGAACCCCCCCCCTTTAGTAATGTTTCACAATAAAATTATATTTAATGCTGTACCACAAATCTAATTTCCAACTTAAATATGTCAAAATTGTATCAGAGTTTTTTGGTTGGATTTAGCACAAAACCTTTTTGTTTCAACATTCATTAATAATTCTTTTGAAAATTTATCGATTAGATTTATTTTACAAACAATTTATCTTATTTTAATCACTTTTAGGTTTAGAAAGAGTTTTGTATCAGCATCTAGGTATTTCTTTTCATTTGTGATTTCTCCTATATAGTTTACCTTTACTTGACCTGCGCTGCAAGCTGGTACATTAAGCCGTAAAATACAATATTATATTATGTAAAATTATTCTTGCTACATAATCTATTAATTTCATAGAATATGTTCATTGATTATCTGTGAGATTTATAAACCCATTTGGGGTCTGTGTTTCTTGTTATTTTATATTTTTAATTTTTAAACAGGCCTTTAATACAAGACTGAACATTTGATTTGCAATTAATCAGAATGGTATTTTTTAGGCTTTGATATCACTTTTCTTTCATGTATGTAGGTATATCTATATAACATTATGTATTTCAACACTAGGATAGTAATACATTATATATGTTTCCATTCAGTTCTAAATATATGGTCTACTATTTTTTTGTACTAGGAAAATTACCTATAAACTAGGTATATTGGTAAATACTCCAAAATTAGTATTATACCTTACTAGCTTCGCCCGCTTTGTCTAAAACAATTATACTATACTAAAACCTTCCTCTTGAATCACTCTATCTATTAAAAAAAACCGTATCAAAATCCGGTGCGTAGTTTTAAAGATTTAAGCATACATAGGGACATAGGGACAGAGAAAGCGACTTTGTTTTATACTATGTAGTGATAATTAATATGTAGGTATTTAATAAGTAGTGCACAGTGATATCATAAAGGTAGATCATTGATAAGATTATTCGATAAATTGATACCTACCTATATTAAATTTAATATTATAATTATTGTAAAAGTACGTAAACATACACGTTTAATCGTGATTATCATATTTTGATTTAAATCTTATAAGTTTTCAAATTATTTTTGAATAACAATAAGAAAGGAAACACAAGGAAACATAAGTCATTTAAACCAAAAGAAAGCAAATGTACAAATTACGAACACAGAACACTTAAAATAAATAAGAAATCGTAAACATGTCGTTTGCCGCAATACGTATCCGGCACATCAAACAAACAATTCTAACATCAAAGGGACCGAAAACGTGCAACGAATTACATATCCTAACAAAATCTCATTAATATCTGCCTCGAATGACCGTAAACCTAAAAATAGCACAGGACTAAGGATGAAACTTACCGGTTACAAGCAGAAAAACGAATAAGACACCACGGTATAAACACATTTTTGTACACTATGCTGAATAAAACATCCACATTCGAGATCAAACAATCGAATATAGTGCTTGGATAGACATTTTTATGTTAGAAGACGCTTGGAAGTTGCATTTTATAAGCACAAACGGTGAGCACCCGATGTCAGACTCCGCAGCTTTTGCTAACAAGCGACGCGAACTGAGTGAGCTTTTGAAGTTTGAATTCGAAAACTGCTTTCACAGACAGCACACATGCTCACATTTTTGTATCAATACACACACATTGAATGGGTTTTCGGTCGCCAGACAGCAGACAACTTCACTGCGTACTTTGACAGGTCATTCACATTGCAAGTATATATTAAAAGTGAAGTTACAATAAAAACCTGTGATAAAAACTTACCAATATTTTAAATAAAATTAAACAATTATTAAAATTATACATATAATTTTTATACTTTTTAAAATATACAATAATATTTAAAATGAGATTCATTGTTTTTAAAACGACGTATAGATGTCACTTGCACTAAAAGCTTTCTTATAGTATTGAAATTTGATAATAGATGGCGTTACTAGTTTTAAATTTTTGTTGAGACTGAGTTGTTGTTATTCAAAGAAAACTAATTAATATTCAACTAAAAAAAAATTTCTACGTTTTTGAATGTTTGAATAAATTAAAATCACATATGTCAAAACAACATTATTAAGGATCAGAAAAATAAAACATCAATGTTATTTACACATTTTTTTTATTGCTAAAATGATGTTTGGCGAACGTCTGAGCGACTAGAAGAGGGAACACCAACGTTGCATCAGCATACAGCTTCACTGGCGTTGCGTTCGGCCGTATCTTGCCCCAGGACACTGCTTCATCAGGTCTCGCCCCAGAGTCACTGCCATCATATTCACTTGCTGTATTTACATATACAGCGTAATCTGCTCCATTCCTCATTAGATTGGCGTTACATATATGATGCTTTATGACTCCTCCGCCCAGAATGATAACACCTGTATTGTTAGCCTTAACAGCCATTGTATTTAACCGGCGGAGGTCTCCCAGTATATCAATTATGAGTCCTGGTCGTTTATAAGAATGGAAATACATCATATCGCCTAAAGATCCATCGGTTAATGCTGGGCTGAAGATCGGAATGTTGTTTTTCCATGCCCAATAGCAAACAGAGCTCTCATTGTTGATCCTTTCACCCAATCTTGCTATGATCCTTGACGGTGACCACACAGTACCATCCTGTAACTGTTCATCAAGCATTTCATTTAGTAGTGGAGTCACCCACTCTTCAAATAAGCAATAGTTGTCATTTGGCACTAATAAATTGCCAATCCTGTTTATCCCTCGAGTTCTTAATAGTTTACCACTTAAATTAAAGTCTCCTATGTAAGTTGGAGCAAGGCATTTAATAAAATCTTCTTCGACACCACCAGCGGTAGTCACAATGCAGTCTACAAGTTTATTCTTAACTAAAAATCGTATTGTATCACGCAAACCTGACGAAATCATGTTCGACGTGTATCCCAAGAAAATAGTGCAGTTCGTCTTCTTTTTTATGAATACATCTTCTTCATATGGGTCACATGTTTCTTCAGTGAGAGGTACGGAACGACATTTTAACATCTTATTGATTTCTGCCACGGCTTTGCCGAAGCTGGTTGCTTGGAAGCCAGAGCGCGCGTAGCTTTCCAGTATTTTGTTATAATCGGTGCCATTCTCCCAGTCGTAGCCTGCTACTGTTGGTGTCTCTGCAGGTAGTTCTTGACTTGGTGCAAGAACAGCGCTTACAGCTACTTCAGGCGCAAGGAATTTAGCTTTCTCAATTTTTGGAACATCCATTTTGTTTTCTATCTTTTGTCTATAAGTGCTGATTTAAAATTGCATGACAGAGTGTTTGTACACAAGATAAAAGCACTTTGCTTTATCTTTTTTAGATACAAATTACAATAGTGGGATTATGAAAAGAAAATTGTTTTTAATTGGTTCTGACACTGACAGATGACATTTTCTTGACATAATATCAGGTTTCAATTATGACACTGATATAAATATTGCAATTAACAAAAATAATAAAAATATATACCGGGCTGGCAAATAATTATAAAACAATAGGTATACACAATTAAAATGATATTTTTTTTCATTTCACGTAATTTACAAATTAGTTTCATATTTAGATAAATATATTAACGTATTTACATAAATTAAATTATAATGCTTTTAATTTCCTATATGGCTACCCTGTCTAGGAATTCCATTTTGAAAACTGCGCGGGCGCGGTTTGATTTTAGCGTTCTTTTTCAGTTAGAGAAGAAAGCAAAGCATAGTAAAAGTAATATTTATTTAGTAGTAACACAATCTCTACAGTAGTTTTTTTACAACATAATGGTTAATAAAACCTTTTTGGTGATTACTTAAGTTTGATAGGAAAGGCTTTTTTATGTATTTAATAATTTGTTTCATTTTAGGGTATTACAATGTTCAGTACATAGGTACCTATATTTAGAAATTAAAGACTTAAGTACGGATTCGAACATATTATACCTGTGGCCACGACCCGCTATATATCGCTAGATAAACGATTTAAGCAACGATAAAATCTTATTCAAAATCTATTAAACTCTTTATGTAACTGTATCTATTATCTAAAATCATCAAATCAAGTAATTAACACTTCCAATTTAAAGCAACAGCATTTATGGTTTCTGTGAACGTTACGCAATTAGCAGTTTGAAACTTTAAGGCACTATTTTTATCTTCAAGTAAACCTTAAACTAGTTATGTCATAAAGTGTAATAGGTTACGCAGGACATGCGTCGTTTATTTAAAATGGTATTTGTGTTACATATTATACGTAATGGCCCTGTCATTTCCGCAATTAACTTATGGTTACTTGTCAAGTTGTTAGTATGAGGAAGAGATGGACTCTGGTGAAATTGTTTTATATATTGAGGTAATTAAAGTATAAGAAAATGTTTTATTCTTCTCTATAAATGTTTAATATACTTTTTCCGTAGGTACGTCGAAGAACAATCTACACTTTTGAACTTTAGGGGTGGAAAACGTAGGCCAGTCATAGTATTATAAATTATTAAATAGATTCTTTATTACCTAATTAAAGTTAGTAATAGAAAAAATAAACTTCTTAAACATTACCAATTATTTATTAAGGGGCGATTAAAAAAAGATTATTAAATATTTTTTGTACATAGTTTATATTTATATCTATCGTTTGTGTCGGTTCCTTTGTTACCTACATTGTTTTTTTTACATTGTTAAACCCGGATTAAAATAATTGTTCAAGTCTATGTTGCATTGAAATCGTAAAAATCATAACTTTCCCACACAGAAAAGGGCCTTTTCGATTTATTTTTTCAATAAAAGAGTGATTAATTCACTAAACATACTAGTTACAATAATTTTAATATTGAATAAAATAAACATTTTTTTATGATTCATGTGCGATAATGTTAGTTAATGACCTAGATTTTTAATCTGTATATGTATGTTTTTTTTCCTATTATGGACCTAACTAACATGTCAGCTGTCTTGTTCATCATTTTGTACACAGAACCCATTATTATGTAACGAATACCGCCAAGTAGTAATTGTTATGTTGTAATACCGTCCGGATGTAAAGTTTTATGTAATAGCTATATGTATTCGATTCTTGTTTGATTTCGCTTGGATAGTAAAATGATTGATGTGGATCATAGGTGAATATCCGGAGGTGTTTCCCGTTTAAAATTTTAATAGCCATTTTCAAGTGCCTATTCACATACAAATGTGAATTGGCGGGTTTGATCTGTCGTCTTTTTATCTTATTGATGGACTAGCTTACCGCTCGCGGCTTCGCCCGCTTTGTCTTAAACCTAATAAATTATACCTATACTAAAACTTCCTCTTGAATCACTCTATCTATTAAAAAAACCGCATCAAAATCCGTTGCGTAGTTTTAAAGATTTAAGTATACAAAGGGACATAGGGACAGAGAAAGCGACTTTGTTTTATACTATGTAGGTAGTGATGATTATCTTTTGTTTTTGCACAGGTTTTTGTGTCTCCACTATAATAGTCGAGCCAATTTAATAGGCAACATTTGACGTCTATCAATTTTATCTTCGAAGAGAGGTAACCTGCTTAAAAACATCGATTGAAGTGAATTAATCGATACGGACTTGAAACATTTGTCAATCAAACTTGAAACACATATTTATGATGATTTTTATTCCCAAGTAATCTATGCATTCGATTCTACATGTCAGATTTCGATTTTTAGAGTAACGTCTCTGGTATTTAAAAAGAAAAAAGGTTTATTGACACAAAATTGCAGCGACGTCAGTTCTTTAAATCAGAAATTGTTTATTATGTTTAGAATGGTTTATCAGTAAAATCAAATCCTAAAATTACTTGTATCGGTCATTATTATTATAAATATGTATCTAATCGTAATTGAAAAAAGTTAAGCAAATGTGCAGTTCTAACAAAACGAAATATCATGTATATTCTATGTCGTCGGTTATGTTGTTGAATTTTGTTGAACTGTCAAATGTTGCCTATTAAAATGGCTCTACTATAATTCGCGCTAATAGACGCGCTATTGAATCATGAAAATACAGAAAAAATTAATATAATTTTGCCACCTCGGAAAGCAGTTTCTACAGAGAAATGATATTATAGCAATTTTCATTGTTTGTCTCTTTTCACGCGTTAACCACTGGACCGATTTGGATGAAATTCGGCACCTTCAAATATATGTATAGGTTTTATTCCGGAAGTTTTCGGGAACAGGAAATATGCTGTTTTTCTTTGACAAGCCACGGTAAGAAGCTAGTGAAAAAAATATATTTTTGTAGCTTAGGCTAAAACTGTAAGATCCGTAGTAAGGTTTAAAGGTTTTGTTAAACGCGGGAAAAGAAACGCGTGTAAGTAAGTGAACGTGCTCTTTCAATATATGCAAGCCTGATACATTGTTTTGCATTTCCAGTGATTTTGTAAACAATATTTTTTCGCTGTACTACGTGTGTTCTTCGAATTCCTGACAGCCTGGTACATTGTTATGAGTTACGGGGTAGTTTGTAAACATCGGGCGGAGCTTGAAGCATCGACTCCACCCATTTTATGTATAGAAAAATATTTTGGATTGTAATTTTTGTAATAAACTTGTAAAATGCCTCATTTAAAAAAAGAGCGTACATATGTGTGGAGCACACGTGTCAGAAGTGAAACTTCTTTAGCAAGATTCAAAGATAACAAAATCGTCGCCTTACTCCATGGCGGTATGACCATGACGCGGACGTGATCTTGAAATTTTACTTTAATTACGGAAGAACGTTCATGCAAATTACGAGGTATGTACTATGTTTTTATAATAACAATGTTATTCTTTATCATGTTACACGCATTAAGTAATACAATATGTTATTGTAGATATTACTTAAGTGTGTGTATGTACAGTACGTACACAATTACACATAATATCTAGTTACATTCTTTGATATTTGTTCTTTGTTCAATAGCTAATATTAATTTGATCAGAAATCGTTAAAATTTTGCATACAGGCGTATGATAATTGCGATATTTTCAGTTTGCATAAGATTGTCTTTCCCAGCACCCAGGGCAAATATTAAGAACTAAATACCGATTTAATTTAGCCGTAAAATATTCATATTTGATTTAAATAAATAAGGAAAGTCACATGTTTAACTTATACAAATTAAAGCGTACTACATGTACAATTTGTATATATAATAAATAGCCTTCCACACAAATGCAGGGAGGCTTTTTCAACCTTCCTTCAGTGTCTGATCGCCTGGTACTCAATGTTTTGATTTACCGTGCATCTACAAAATTACCAGGAAGCGCTTTTTATTTTTACATGCTCTAAGATTTTTACAAGCTTTGGGTGTATTTTTTGTCAGATTTTTCAATGATTCACTATGTGACAACTGACAACGCTATTTTTATTTCATCAAAAACTGACAACACAGTAAACGTCAGTTGGCTTCGTCTAATTAAAAATCCGACTATAGAAGTCGCATCTTGTTGCACCATGACAGTGCTTCGGCGCACACCGCACTATGTGTTTTTAGGCCCGAAAAAGTTTCATTCTTGTTTTATTGGAAATATCTAAGGAGCTTCTCTTTTTAAATGCACGAGTAGAACACCCAGAGTTTTATTTCAAAAACACGATTTTTAAAAAAATATTTAAAATATTGGAATTTTCGCGGCCGACTGTGCTAAATAAATTCGAATAAAAAAAAATGCACTAGATAATTTATTATGTTGCTAATATATGTAGTGATTACAGGCGCAAATTATCCCTTTTTGAAATTTTCGATATTGTCGATAGAGGCGAAAGTATTGTAATTTTTACTGATTTTCGTTTTTATTTTTTTATATTATATGCAGGCGTTAGTAGAAGCTCTGCTTAGTACCAAAAGAAGCCTTGAACTGAGGGCTACATGTGACAAAAATACCACATTCTAACCACGAAGTTATTACGAGCTATCGATTTTCAAAGAATTCAATGTCAGGGTTGTCCCTAATAAAGAAAAAGTCAAAGCTGTTTTTTAACAATTATATAAATCGTCTATCTATTACCTACCAAGTTTTTGTTTATGGTTTAAGTCGTTAGTTATAGTCGATATTTTAATATTATTCAATATATTATTAAAGGTTAAAATCCATATGATATGTAATAAATTAACTCAATAAAAAAAAAATCTTAGATTTTTAAGACAATTCAATAATATCAAATTAATACAAATAAATCTCCTTGAATGAATGAAACTTTTTTCGGGCCTAAAAACACATAGTGCACCGCGAACAAAACGAAGTCATTTTGGCTTCTGAAAACATAGAGCATGTGACCCATGCCGCGCCTAGCACCGTGCGATTTCTTCGTTTTCCCAAAAATAAAAAAATCTATGAGTGGTTCGACGTTTACGTGGCCAGAAGAGGCCGTGCGATTGCTTTCAAACAGCACGTAGAAAACATACCCTCGGACCAAATATTATGGTCCTCATGTTTCCAAAAATGGTTTGAACGGTTGAAAAAGTGTTTTAAATGAAACGGATAATACTTTAACAGACAGTAAATATATATAATATTTTACAATTTTGAGTCGCAAAACTTTCAGTGTGGCCCACCGCCCACGAATGATGCGACAAATGCAGGAAGGCTACTTTCCTTCAGTGTCTGATTGCCTGGTATTCAATGTTTTGATTTACCGTACACCTACAAAATTACCAGGAATCGCTTGTTATTATTATCTATACTAATATTATAAAGCTGAGGAGTTTGTTTGTTTGTTTGTTTGAACGCGCTAATCTCGGGAACTACTGGTCCGATTTTAAAATTCTTTCGGTGTTAGATAGCCCACTTATCGAGGAAGGTTATAGGCTATATATCATCACGCTACGACCAACAGGAGTGGAGCCACGGGGGTGAAACCGCGCGGAGCAGCTAGTAAAATAATAAAGTCCCTTGCACACAAAATATGCAGAATGGCTTTTCTACCTTCCATCAGTGCCTGATCGCCTAGTACTCAATGTTTTGATTTATCGTACAACCAGTAGTAATAACTACGGAATTAAAATTACCAGGATAATATGTTATTTTTTGTTTTGCTAGCGATTTCATTTCTAACGAAAGAAAAAAAAATGCTTTATTCATTAAAATTATGTTTGTCTATAATAAACAATTAACAACCAAACTTAGTTCATAAAATAATAAAGTGTTCCCACGTCACCTATGACATATTATACGGTTTTTACATGAAAAGTTGATAATTTTTTATTTTTTATTTTACGAAGCAGTCACAATTAATATTATAAACAAAAATTAAAAACGTGTAGGTATTTGTATGTTACCTACACAAATGATAGATATATTTTTAATCTGTAGTGAAATCAAACATTACAAACAAGTTTAATCTACTCTACTTACTAAATTGATGTTCCAACAGGTTTTGGAAAGCAAGAGTTGTTTATTTACGTTTTAAGATTACATGATGTAAGTATGTGTGATGTTTTTAGGGTTCCGTACCTCAAAAGGAAAAAACGGAACCCTTATAGGATCACTTTGTTGTCCGTCTGTCAAGACCCTTTTTCTCAGGAACGCGTGAAGGTATGAAGCTGAAATTTATATCAATTACTCAGGTCTACTGTCCCTTGAAGCTGTGAAAAAATCAAACTTCTAAGCCAACGCAATCAAAAGATACAGCCGTTTATGCCGCAAATTTTCGACACTTGCAAGGGAATCAAAACCTACAGGGTGCTTCCCGTGAACTCAGAATCTTGAAATTTGGTACGAAGCAACGTCTTATAGCATAGATAAAGGAAACATTACGAAAACCATAAATTTTTTGTTACATCACATAATATTATATATTTTTTTAATAATTTTAAACTTACTACCCATTTCATAAACGCGTAGAGGTATTAAATTGAAATTCATACCAAATACTCAGGTCTATAATACCTTTAAGCTGTAACAAAATCAAACTTCTATGTCAACGCAATCAAAAGAAACAGCAATTTAAGCTGCATATTTTGAAACTCGCAAGTACTCGCAAGGGAATCAAAACCTAAAGGGTACTTCCAGTCGACCTAGAATCTTGAAATTTGGCATGAAGCAATGTTTTATAGCACACATAAAGGAAAAATTCCGAAAACCTTAAATTTTTAGTTACATTACAAAATATATTATATTTATTTTTTAATAAATATAAACTTATTACTTTTTTCCTCATGAACGCGTAGAATCTCGAAATTTGGTAAGAAGCAATAAGTAGCTTACAGCACAGGTAACAGAAACCTTGCAGAACTTTGTAAACATTGCAGGTTTGTACGGAACCCTCGGTGCGCGAGTCCGACTCGCACTTGGCCGGTTTTTATTTATAACTATAATAATATATAGATCATACTAGCATTTCGCCCGCGGCGTCGTTCGTTTTTAAATTACGGCTCGGTGGCAGATCCCCATACAATATTTCCACAAAAGTTCCACACCTTATTTGATTGTTTATATTCATTTTTTATCTTTATAATCGTCATGAACATAACATATGAACCGATTTTTTTATTTTTTATATAAAAAGCGCACCGCACCGCTTTGGTAATTTTTGTTTGGATACCTACTTGTATACTTATTTGTTTTCCGAAACTATAATAATAATATATAGTCTCCCTCTATAAGTGTGCTAAATTTCATTGTAATCAGTTCAGTAGTATTTGCGTGCAAGAGTAACAAACATACATACCTACATAGTACATACATATAACACATACACATACATCCATCCTCACAAACTTTTGCATAAATTATAGTATTAGTAGGATAGCATAGGATAGGTTTAGTTGGTTAGATTATCCTACTAAACTCTTTGCTCTGAAAAAAAATTTACTATGTGAAATTTCTTCCGTTGAAATCTGAGTAAAATCAGGGCGGACTTTAATTCAATATGATAACGATATCCCTTCTGTGAACTTAGAAATCTATTTACTTAAATTATTAACAGATATGAGATACCTAATATCCAACGTCTAGATTACAAACTCTCACTTCACTTGGAAAGGGTACGAAAATTGCAGTGTAAAATTGTCAGTTGTTTTAGCGCCCTGGTACAGTTTGCGCGCGAAAAGCGAAAGGTTCGCCATAGATAAAAAAAAGCGTGCGTTCAAAAACGTGTGTGAAGTTTTGATTATTTTTTTAATTTTATACTTGTGTTGCGTTTTTGTTTTATTGTAAGTATTTTGATAATATATTTTGGAAAGTTTTTATATAAAATTTCTGTATTTATTTTAACAATATAGTAACGAAATAATAAAATATATTTTAGGTAACTAATTTTTAAGATGAATAATAAATGTAATTTTTTTTTGTATTGTGGAGAAGACCGAATTTATAGTTATTTTAACCCTATAAAATAGCATTTAAAATCCTAAAAATATTTTTTTAAAGATGCATAATTAGGTAGGTATTTATTTTGTACCGTAAATATTCGTCATATTTGTATTCTTTTTATCATTTTGTGCTAACTTATAATACCCCTGTAAACGCTGTAGGTACTGATACTGCCAAGACACCCACTTAGGATAATGAAAACTAATCGATGCAGATTGGTATTAACAAACATCGAGTAACTAAGTATTTGGGACAGCGAATATAAATATGGGTAGTATTTAAACGAGTGACTGTAAATTAAATTTTTAATAAAATTTTATTAGATCATACTTTTTTTTTTATATATTAAGGTAATAAATTTTGTGAATAAAGTAATTCTTCGAAAATATGGTGTTACATTATAAAAATAATTTTAACACACCATGGGCCGTCCGGCATATTGGTTTGGGGTTGACCGTTGACCCGGGATGAAAACTTAAAGTCTATGTCATGCAGGAGTGATAAATGAACAAATACACGTTACATACTCAATTAATCATAATTCTTAATCATTCATTGGTCAGCGCGACAAACAGAAAATTATTAAAATTTACAGCGTAGGGCTATTTCAAACGCATTCCACCCAATTTTGAAATTCGAACCAACAGACGAAGGAAACACTATACAGCCAAGCCAACTATGTCACACACATTATGACACAATTGAAGGAATAGATAACAGAGCGTAGCGTATAAAATCCGGAAGCAATCTACAAAAACACGCATGCAACATTGCACACGCCTCTTCCGAATTGCGTGTTGAAAATTGATCACTTATATTATGACATAATTGTGTCGCATAATATAAATATTTATAAATTACTAACTCGCTGACAACTTGCGTGAAAATGAATACGGACGTAATTCATAATATTAATGATGATAAATTCGTTTAATTGATATTCAGAAACTTGATATGATAACGTTAATGTTATGATGTGTAATTATAGATTTATGCTGCAATTAGCAGGGGTGATATATATTTTATAACACTCAAGCCGACAAGCAAAATAATGTATAAAGAATCTAGGAATATTTTTTGTAATACCTATATATAATACTACATTGATTGAAAATAAGGACGTTCCGTTCATTGAAAATAAGGATTGAAAATAAGGACGTTCCATTCATTTAAAATAAGGATTGAAAATAAGGACGTTCGTTAGGATTATTATCTTCATGTAATAATTTAAAATGTAGCCAAAATTACTCCTTATAACATTGGCTATTTGTCAGTGAAACTCTCGTCAAAATCGGTCCAGCCGTTCCAGAGATTAGCTGGAACTAACGGACAGACAGAAAAAACTGTAAAAATTTCTATTTTGGAACACGTACCGTGTTTACATCTATATGCATTTAGCTAAATGCGGTTATTTTAATATAACGGATATTAATTTAACATGAACAGACACTCCAATTTTATTATTTGTATAGATGTAACTACAATCCTATTATTTTCGCTGCACGTAAGCTTAGGTAAGTGTAATTTTAAATTTATCTTGTGGCATATGATTCTCGTGCTAACAAAAACTAGCAACACTCAATTTTCCACAGATTGCATCTAGATTATGTGGTAATTCTAGGAAATGCATAGCATGCATATCTCCTTCATGAAACATGTTATTACCTACGTCATTTTAACTGCATTTGCATTTTTCCAAGAAAACAATAATTATAGAGAAAATAATATTGTCTTAATATTCAAAATTAATCGTAACTTATGTTTTATTGAATTATTATTTAAATTTTATTCAAGTTTTGTTTTGATAATTTAAATAATATTAATTTAAATGGCTGGTAAAATAAAATTATAGGTATTAAAAAAATCTAATTTTCAAAATTCAAGTTTAAACTGTTCTTAAACATTTACATATTATTTGGTTTACCAAAATAACAAATATATATGCAGAGTAGCTCTCATAAATTTATTTTTATTTTCGTTAATTTAATATGACCAAAGAATAAATAATAGCAGTACCGACATATTATAATTCTAGTACTTATGTATGTGATATATAGGCCACAAATAACAATGAAAAACAGCTCTATTACGACGTATTAGAATATCTATTATCCTACAATAAAAACAGTCATACCTAAATCTCAAGAAATCTTCAACATAATCTACATTTAAATGCACCATTAAAAAGCAAGTCGAAATTTAATTTCCATCGATTTCTACAGCTTGTAACTAGATAACTAAGACCTAGGCTACGGTTGAATAGCTTAATATCGAATAGCCAAAATAGAAAGCGATAAATGTGTTATGACCTAATTATTGCTACACTTGACTGGTTGAAACTTGAAATTTGAGACATGGTAACAAAAATAACTTCAGTAGGTACCTACCTTATTAATTTTCAAGGATTCCTTTAAAACGCTTTTTATTATTAGCTTCAACTGTATGTTTGTATTTAAACTTTATAATGGATCAGTCACGATCTTAGATCATTCGATACATTCTCTTAAATGATCCGAAATCAACTACAAAAAAAACATAGTTAAAAAAGCGTGTTTATTTGTAAGTATATTTTTTACTTTTGTTTGGTATTCAATTTTCACATTATTGAATATTGGTAAATAAATTGAAACCGAATAAACCACCTATGTATCTAAGTTCACCAAAAGATACAGCTTCACGATGATTACATAATTTCTAAAATCAGCCAAATAGTTTTTGAGTTAAAACAAATCACTCCTCAAGTCGTCAACTATTAGGTAATAGGTATGCAATAGATTAGATTAATCACAACACATTGAACGTTAAGGTAATGACGTGTGAGAGTGACTTAATTACACTTATATGGATAAAGAAAATTTACATTATATGGTGAATTACTCCGGCATGTGGTCAGTCGTGACTTATGCAATATATACAGAGTATACCATAATGGTTCTATAGCTATTTACTCTGTGGTGTATGAAAGCGCGCCAAAAAAAGTTAACATTCGAATTATTTTCGAGATTACGATTCGAAAAAAAAAATGCGAATTCTTTTTTTTAATGAAATCTTTTCTTTATTGTTAATGGCGGCAAATTGTTGGTGTTTTTCAAAATATTTTTCGTTAATTATTTTTGCATTTGTTACAGGTAGTCCTAAGTGATTAGAACAACAACTGTAGCCTGTGTCATGGTACGTTATTCTTTATAATATTTTTATTGCTTTTGTAGTCATGTTGTACAGTATAGAAAATTCTAATCTTATTTTAGAACAGTAAATCTGTCTTATCTTAGAAATCTAATTTGTATAATAAATAGATATTATTAACACCTACCTGTTACTAATTTTAGTATTTTCAACCCAAAAGTGCATATTAAATGTTAATTACCTAACGTCATTCATATGATATTACTAGCGGTCCGCCCCGGCTTCGCCCGTGGTACATGTTTACGTTTTCTCTACATAAAAACCATCCTCGTACTTCAAGGAATATAATAAAAAAAGAATTATCGAAATCGGTTCAGCCGTTCTCGAGTTATGCGCTTACCAACACATTTTGCTATTCATTTTTATATATAAGAAGAAGATAAGATGTATATGTGTAAATATTATGTATGTATATGATTTGTTTTATTTTCCTTGGCTCCAGCACAATATTACCTAACTTCTAAAATATTTACTTATCACTTGATGTCGAGTACCTATTCTAAACAATTTTTCGTCCCCTGAATATCTTATCTTAATCTTAATACTATTATAAAGGCGAAAGTTTGTATGGATGTATGGATGTATGGATGTTTGTTACTCTTTCACGTAAAAACTACTGAACCGATTACAATGAAATGTAGCACACATATAGAGGGTAACTTGGATTAACACATAGGATAGGTTTTATCCCGGAAATCCCACGGGAACGGCAGTTATTTATATAGGCTTAAATTTGAAAATCTCTTGAAGCCATGACACTATTTTCTAAGTTCTTTTAAATGTGATTAATTTAACCTTCTTTATTACATCATAATAGATAATTTACTGACTAAATAATATATATTTCAGTGGCTCGGTGTGTTGACTACGCTTAGTGTATGGAGTTACGCACACACAAACCAGGGGGTGAGTATTATATTAATAAATATTAATTTAGTTTAAATGTTTGTCTGTTATACTTAAGGAGAATTAGAAGTAGGTTTTAACAAATAAGTGGTAATGAATTTTTTGTTTGATATCTACATTTATGATAATACAAAAAACACAAATATCAGCATTAACACAACGTGGATAGTAATTTATTATATTTAAATTAAAACCAAAGAATATGTTATAATACTTATCGTACACAGTACACTACAAGCAACCATACTGCCATAGGTTAAATTCTCTTTACGCGATATCTCGAAAATCAATACCTACTGGCTATGGAATTTTAAGAATCAGGAATCTGCTTAATCCATACCTACTAATATTATAAATGCGAAAGTAACTCTGTCTGTCTGTCTGTTACTCAATCACGCCTTAACTACTGAACCAATTTGCATGAAATTGGTATAGAGATATTTTGATACCCGAGAAAGGACATAGGATAGGTTTTATCCCGGAAATCCTACGGGAACGGGTTTTTCTTTGAAAACGCGGGCGAAGCCGCGGGCGGAAAGCTAGTACCTAAATAATAATTTCTTAGTTAGGTAACTTATATTATGTATAATGAAACATAGAATATTTGTCAATTAATAGTAATTCTTAGCTCTGCATGGACGTACCATTAACCATAAAACCTATACTTTCAACTAAGCTCTGTGTAGCCGTACCATAGCAATTTATCACTGTTAACACCCACTAATTATTAACAGCTGTTCTCAAATAGAATTGTGACATAATAGCCATAGCTGCTATTGTTTAAAATATAGGAAATAAATGCTTTCTATAAAGTCTAGGTTCACTTAAAGCTATGCTATAAGTAATAGCTTTGCATTCACCTGTTTGCACGCTTACACTGTACTATGTCATATTGTTCGTATGAGGTGATTTAGTGTAGTGTAATATATGAAACTCATTCTTTACGGAGTAAAAAGTATTTTATTTCACATAGATGATTAAGAATTGTACCTATTTCTCAGGAGTCCAAAGTTAATGCACATGTTTCATGTACTATAAACTTGATTATTTTTACATTTATAGGGTATGTTCAGTGGAAAAATATTGGCCTAAAAAGGCTTGAGGAAATTTCACATAATATTATCTTTATTTATATATAATTTTGTACAATTTATTTCTCTGGCACACATTTTTATAGCATAGCATCTGCAATGGTGCACAATCTTAAATCGGATGTCAGTTCCATTGTTAAAGTTCCGATATACGTAACGTACATTTCATACATAACTTCATAGAATCTTATATATAAAAATGAATCGCAAAATGTGTTGGTAAGCGCATAACTCGAGAACGGCTGAACCGATTTCGATAATTCTTTTTTTATTATATTCCTTGAAGTACGATGATGGTTTTTATGTAGAGAAAACGTAAATATGTACCACGGGCGAAGCCGGGGCGGACCGCTAGTTTGTAATAAAAATGGACATTAGTTACTAATTATTTGTGCTTATTTGTATCCTAAACAAAAAAAAAACAATTAATAAATCGAAATTACATATGAAATTAGTTATTAATTTTACAAGTAGGTAAGTATGTAATGTATAGACCATTTTAAGTTAATAGAACCATAATAATTATGACGTAAAATTATAATTTTAAAAGTATTTACTAACTTTTCTACAAAATATGGAATAATAAGAAAAAATAACGTCACTGGATATTTTACCCGCATGGCTCCGCTCTTGTTGGTCTTAACGTGATAAATGATAATAATATTAGGCCTATAGGCCTATAGCCTTCCTCGATAAATGGGCTATCTGACACCGAAAAAATTTTTCAAATCAGACCAGTAGTTCCCGAGATTACAAACAAACAAACTCTTCAGCTTTATAATATTAGTATAGACTATAGATAACTAACTAATAAGACCTTTTACGAACCTTAATCTAGGCATTAAAAAATACATAGATAGACTCTTTTTCAATATCCTTAAACTAAAACAATACTTATAATCTCTGATTGAACTAACAACTTTAGATCCGACAAATTAGACACACCTTAATTAAATAAACAATTCAAACGATATTATGCAATAAATAACGATAATTGTAGTGGATTTACTTTTACTCTTATATAAGAACCGGTATCCGATCTAGCGGCCCTTTATACTTACGTAGTTATGTATAGATAAAGGGTTCTCTAGGTTTTGTAGAAATATCTGTAAAATAAATATAAATAAATTTATATGTAGTAAATCCAATAAAATTATTACATTTATACAATATGTTATGATTCTTAAAAACTCTACTCACAGTATTATTCTGCACTTGACCCAAAAGGTCTTCTTTTGGCGCGTTGAGAGTAAAATTTCAACGTCGCGTCATGGCTTTACCGTCACGTCATAGAGAAAGGCGACGATTTTGGTCAAAAGTACCAATCTTGCTAAAGAAGTTTCACTTCTGACACGTGTGCTTGGCAGACACGCTCTTTATTAGATATTGTTGATATGCATCTCACTGGATTAAATAACATTTTTTTCTTATTAAGTATTTCTCCTAGTTATTTAGTTTACTTTTAAGTCAACTGTTATCTAAATAATACATCCATTGAACCATAGAATTTATAAGTAGAATGGCTAGCTTAAATTTAAAATATAACTTAATCTATACGCCTACTATTGTGGCAAACTTTCACGAGCTTTACCCAGCTTTATGTAACCAAACTTCCTGTATAGCTAAACTATATTAATATCATAAATGGGAAAGTGTAACTGTCACCTTTTCCTATCTAAACCGCTAAGCAGATTAAGATAAAGTTTGTAAAATAGATTTCCTGAAGAAAATATACTTCTCTCGTAGTCGTATATGAACAGAAATCTCGTATAAGAAAACCATTTCTTTTGTAGGATGAATGTTGAACTGTTCGATACTCGGTCATGCAAAAATTACTGCACCAATTTGGTTAAAATTTAATTAAATTATAAATTAATAAGAGCCACGGGATACATAATTAAAAATAATTTAATCATAGGTTAATAAGATTCTAACTACTTAACTTTATATAATTAACAAAATTTCATGGGAATCGGTCAAGCCGTTTCGGAGGAGTGTGACTTTAAACACGAGAATTTTATATATTAGATTATTATATAAAAAATTAAAACTACAAACTTGTGTAACCAGATACTGTTACTTTCTTATATTTTTTACTTTATTTACAGACAAAGTTATTTATTTAACTTGATACAGGAAGCAAGGCTGGCCTTATAGAGATATCAGTAAGAGTGGTTTGACAAAGAAAATATACCACATACCATTTACTATACAGGGTGTCCCACTGTTGGTATACTAAGCTCAAAGGTGGTTATAGTTTATAGGTTACTAGATTTCCGCTCGCGGCTTCGCCCGCGTTTTCAAAGGAAAACCCGCATAGTTCCCGTTCCCGTGGGATTTCTGGGATAAAACCTATCCTATGTGTTAATCCAAGTTACCCTCTATATGTGTGCTAAATTTCATTGTAATCGGTTCAGTAGTTTTTACGTGAAAGAGTAACAAACATCCATACATCCATACATCTATACATCCATACATCCTTACAAACTTTCGCCTTTATAAAGTATATATAATATATAATATATATATTAAGATAGTTTTGCATACGCTGAGTATGTAAAATATACTTATAAAATTCCAGATGCAAATTTTTTTCAGCGTATAGGTAGAGTATCATCTTATATATAAAATTCTCGTGTCACAATGTTAGTCTGCATACTCCTCCGAAACGGGTGGACCGATTCTCATGAAATTTTCTGTGCATATCGGGTAAGTCTGAGAATCGGCCAACATCTATTTTTCATATGTACCACGGGCGAAGCCGGGGCGGACCGCTAGTATACTACTAATACTTTCACACTTACATACATAATAAAACAAAAATATAATCATATCTTATTAATCATAAAAGCAATAAACACATGTAACAATTTTTATGGAAGATTAATGGCCTCTCTCTTTTATGGATTATGTCAGATCAAATGAACCAGATTCTATTATATTACACAATAATCCGTATAAAAAAAGAATGGTGTAGCCTACTTTCTGTGATTAGTACATGCACGCTTGGCGGGAAATTAAAGATTTATCTTGTACTAGCTTTCCACCCGCAGCTTCGCCCGCGCAGTCAAAGAAAAACCCGCATAGTTCCCGTTCCCGTGGGATTTTCAGGATAAAACCTATCCTATTTCCCGGGGTAAAAAGTAGCCTATGTCCTTTCTCGGGTATCAAAATATCTCTATACTAAATTTCATGCAAATTGGTTCAGTAGTTAAGGCGTGATTGAGTAACGGACAGACAGACAGAGTTTACTTTCGCATTTATAATATTAAGTATGGATATGTACATGTCGAATCATTTTTAAAACGACGTTCCCACGTTAATTTGTGTATGAATATCACCACATATTATTAAACAACTAGCTTTTCGCCCGCGGCTTCGCCTACGTATTCAAAGAAAAACCCGCATAATTCCCGTTCCCGTGGGATTTCCGGGATAAAACATATCCTATGTGTTAATCCAAGTTACCCTCCATTTCATTGTAATCAGTTCAGTAGTATTTGCGTGAAGAAGTAACAAACAAACAAACATACAAATATTCGCATTCATAATATTAGTAGGACTAGCTGTGCCGCGCGGTTTCACCCGCGTAAATGAGTTTTTCTTTTAATCCTAACGTTCCTAAAACTTATGAAATATCAGAATAAAAAGTAGCCTAAGTAACTCCTGGAATGCCCGTCAAATCGGTCCAACCGTTCGAGAGATTAGTTGGAACAAACAGACGTAATAATTACTATTTTTGTAACGTGTATACATCCATATGCATTTAAAATTGGTTATGTTAATGTTACAAACAGACACTCCAATTTTATAATTGGTATAGATAAGTGCGTGCCGGCAGTGCAGTGTCGGATAATTTTTAACCGACGCGACGTTCCCACATATAAATTTGTGTTGGTACCTATGTGTTATGCACAAGCTTAGTGCACAAGCTTCAAAAACAGAAATCATTGAGCGAAAAAATAGTGGTCACAGTAAAATGCTCGCAACGTGTTTTAAAATGTAATTTTGGAACATTATTCTAATCTAAAATGATTTTCTTATTTCAGAACCAAATCCAAAATGGCGCGCAATGGGGCTGGGACATGCGAACGAGTGGGCCGCAAACTGTGGGTCATTATTTCGTCAAACTACCTGAGGTACATTAAATAAGTATCTAGGTATAATATGTATGTAATACATAAAAAATAATTAATTGAATAGGTATCTACAGTATATTCTTATATATAAAAATGAATCGCAAAATGTGTTGGTAAGCGCATAACTTGAGAACGGCTGAACCGATTACGATAATTCTTTTTTTATTATATTCCTTGAAGTACGAGGATGGTTTTTATGTAGAGAAAACGTAAATATGTACCACGGGCGAAGCCGGGGCGGACCGCTAGTTATAAATATGTAATTGAGTAACAATAATTTCTTTATTTACTTTTTTTTCATTTTTGTTTGTCTATCTGCTGATGAAATCACGTATCTACTCATAATAGAAATATTAACTAGTGGTCCGCCCCGGCTTCGCCCGTGGTACCTACATGTGTAAACTGTCCTATCTCTCAAGTTGGATCGAACTGCACATGGTGTGCAAATTTTATTATAATCGGTTAAGTGGTTTAGGAGTTCATTGAGGACAAACATTGTGACACGAGATTTAGGGTAGGTTCACGAGTCTAGTGTGAAAAATGCAAATCTTGATTGTCCTTATAAATAGAGATTATATTTGCAAGTAATATTTTTATTTATTTAGCTACTGAAGACTATTTAGAAAATTCTTTTCATAGAATAAATAAATTAAATGAAACAAGTACTTAATTAAAATTAAAAATGCGATTTAAATATAGGTACTAAAAAAAGGGCTGGAGATGCCGGGGATCGAACCCGGGGCCTTTCACATGCAAAGCGAACGCTCTACCACTGAGCTACATCCCCCATATCTACTGAATCGGAATATTAAATTAGAATTTGTTATAAATAAACAAGTACCTATAACAATAGAATTTAATGAACATGTGTTACATTTTTGTTTTTAAAACATTTGAAAATAGGGCGTCATTAATAAAATAACTATTGTATCAAATAAAAAAGTTATCAAAACCGGTTTAAATTAAAACAGTACCTACCTAGGTAATTCGTTCAATTGCATCACGTTTAATTATAAAGGTTACCTTATTTCTTTTTTTTTATTAAATTAGCCTTCCTTGACTCTATAGTACCTACATTTAAGCACAACATTAATAATATTCCAAAATATACAAACAGACAAACAGTTTTGTAGGTTACAGCGAAATAATAAAAAAACTGAATCATGCATTAAAACAGTGCTTCACAAAAACAATCAGGTAAATGTAAAATAAAGAAACTCATAATTTTTAACGAAACTATTAAATACAACTAATCAACGGCTAATCACAAAACGATTAGTTCACCGGGAAGAAATTTACAACAAAAACTGTAATAAACCGCGCGTATCGCTTCGGATCATTTAACACATTATAAATCATACAAATACCATTTAATATATTTGACATTCAAACGCGTTGAAAATTGTCAATTAGTTATGACATTTCCTTTTTAATCTTTTAATTAAAAGTGTCTTCCTTTCTTTTCTCTTTTGTTAATAAAAGCGAAAGTGATAGTGTGTATGTTACCTACGTCATGCCTATAGGATTAAGCAGATCTGGATGTGGTTTTTATTTTTAATAGACATTAGAACTATATAATAAATTAGCAGCAGCGTAGTACGCAGTACCCCGCGGTTTACGCGCATTGTCCTCTCTACTATTCCTACGAACAAACTCTTCAGTTTTATAGTATAAGTTAAGTAAATATATTCTATACTAGCTGTGCCCCGCGGTTTCACCCACATTGCTCCGCCCCTGTTGAGCTTAGCTTGATGATATACTATAACCTTCCTCGTTAAATGGGCTATCTAACACCGAAAGAATTTTTCAAATCGTACCAGTACTCAGTAGTTCCTGAGATTAGCGCGTTCAAACAAACAAACAAACTCTTCAGCTTTGTAATATTAGTATAGATTAAACCAGAGACAAATTATTACCTATCATGAATCAGTTTTTCAATTAGTTCATAAGACGTAACAATTGATACGAAAACAGCGAAATTTATGTATCACGGCTTCGCCCTCGTAGTCTTAAACTTAACAATTAGTATTAAATATTCCCTACTATGCTATCTGTAGTGTATCTATGAAATAGATATATACATTGTCTCACGTACACCAGTGGTGGGGATAGCTTATAGCTGTCATTAGTCAGTCGACGGCCGATGCCGGACTGGAATAGACGTGTTCCCGCACTATTGAGTGTAGTGGTGAGCCAGTGCAATTCTACATATATACGTACTGTAAGCACAGTACAAGTGGCGACGAGGTAAAAGGTCAGTGTTACAATATTATAAAGAGTACGCGTGCAATAAATGTTTTAAGAAATTTAATAAAAAAGGGAGAGGGTATGTAGTAGCATACCAGAATTCATTTTGAAATGTTAAAGACAGAATATCCGTTACGTCTGTTGGTTCACATTAAATACAAATGCAATTTCAATCTTATCCGAAATACTTCACAAGTTAAAATAGAACGACAAAATAAAAATAAAATCTTTCGTATTTTAATCTAGTAATTAGAATACGCAGTTATTTTGGTTTGAATAATTTATTTAAATTTAAGTAATTTATTTTCAAGACATCATGTGAGCATAATATAATGTAATCAGGAAAGGTTAAACTTCTTGTTATTTTGAGTTAATTATTCGGTATATCTCACATTGAGGAAACCTAGTTTAGAGGCTTCTGTGATAATAGATATTTTTAATGAACAGTACCGTGTTTAGGTTGTTGGAAAATAATTACTCACTCACTATTTAATTGCGCTTATTTGTTCCACTCAGAAGGAGAAAAAATAAGTATAAACTTACTATGTACACACTGAATTCATTATACACATATTAGAAATTAAACAATAAATGCTGATAAAAACAAATAGATTTCCGCATTCAAGGAATAAGAACGAACGATTTTAAATTTAAACAGAATTAAACTGTATTGAAACATTTTAGAACTACCTGCACATTAATGAATATTTTAGCCGCAGAACGCATACAACGCATACCGCGACTCGTTAAATGCGAATATAAATATGAAAAAATATTTAAAATACTTGTTTGAGTAATATATACATAATATGATAAAAATGCATACACTAAAATACTGTGTGTGTATATCTACACCTAGTTTTATTATATTAATCAAGTGGCAAACTATTTAAATGTCTTAACGTTTTCACGACTGCTACTTATCTATAACTAATTTCGTTAAAATTAGAAATTAGAAATAAATATTTAAAATGTCGTTAGACTATAAATAGATTGGGTAAATTAACATATCCATGTTTGTTTAATGCATAAAAAGCCACAATATAAATACAAGTGGTAACATATTGTAGTAATTACCAAGATGTGGCAAAGTATTATGAACTCGCAACCGCCATTGTTATAATTTTATATTATTATGACATTACATGTAAATTGGGCGGCTAAGCATGTGACGACCTCCCACAAGATGGACAGACGACCTGGTTCGAGTGGCTGGGAGTCACTGGATGCAGGCCGTCCAGCAGTGGACGTTCCATGGCTGAAACGACGACGACGAGTAAACTCGTTTGAATTTCATATTCTATTTGAAATGAAAATAGATGGACTTCCATTAAATTGGAGGTATTGACTTCCATTAAATTGGAAGTATGGACTTCCATTAAATTGGTAGTAGGGACTTCCTTTGAATAGGAGGTATTGATTCCCTATATATAGGA
>CAJQZN010041283.1:0-23716 GCA_907164685.1 Colias eurytheme
TCGGAATGCCGGACAGTAAAATTCCTTGTAGTGCACAAGCGCCCTAACTAGGTTTATTGCTCTGAGATAACTCTAAAATTCGATTGACCATAAACATAAAATATTTCATTAAATGGTAACATTACTACTTAATTGACAATTTTGACAGTTATCCAAACTCCAAAGTTCTTTTTCGACGTCTCTGTGTCACTGTGAAGGTGCGGATTGTTGTTATTTTATTTATCCATTGAAATCGTAATATTAGTTCAATATTTTTAATCCATATTAATATTGTAGTAACGTTCTGTGATACTAAGTGTTTTTATTTGTATATTTCAGGGCACAATGGGGCGCCGACCAGCAAGATGGTAAACATTGGTTATGTTACTTCTTCGTCTTATATTTTGGTGAAAGCGTGACTTATTTACGACTTTTCTATTTAATTTCAGTTATCGGTACTGTAAAAACAAACCGTACCCAAAATCCCGGTTCTGTCGTGGTGTCCCCGACCCGAAGATCCGTATCTTCGACTTGGGTAAGAAGAAGGCGGCGGTGGACGATTTCCCGCTATGCGTGCACTTAGTGTCCGATGAGTACGAGCAGCTCAGCTCGGAGGCTCTGGAAGCCGGCCGTATTTGCTGCAACAAGTACCTCGTGAAGAACTGCGGTAAAGATCAGTTCCACATTCGCATCCGGCTGCATCCCTTCCACGTTATCCGCATCAACAAAATGTTATCGTGCGCTGGAGCTGATAGGTGAGTCAAATTTAAATGCTATTCTCTACTTAGTTTTGTTAATTGTTTTCATGTAATATTCTTACCAAGTCAAGTCATGTAAAGTGGTAAAATTTATGCATTTGTAATGTGGCCACCCCAATTGAATAATGTGACCTTATTCATCTGTAACTTAACAGAGAAAATTTTTATTTTTTTTATGAAATTATAAAAAAAAAATTATAATATCATGAAAAGAATAACTTTTAAAAAGTGCAAGTTGTAATATTAGTTAGTTCTTTAAAGAAACGAATCTTCAATGGCGGCGCTTATCATTCCCTCTCGCTCACACACGGCCGTACGGTATGCAAAAAAAAAATGGAAAAATAAAATCACTAAAATGTATTTGATTTTCCCTATAATAGTTTTTATCATAAATTTACAATGACAATTATGCATTTGCGAAAGTAAATAATGTTTTATTGGAATTTGACAAAATATGTTCTTTGGGAAAAGTTGTTCAGTTTTATGGGCTTATTACAAGTATTATGGGGATTTTATTACATTCTGTATACGTAAATATGATAATTCATATAAATACGCAAATACAATAACAAAAAAGTTTGTCAACAAACAATTTGAAATAATTAATAAAATAATTATCAATTTACGTTATTTTTATTTTCTTTTTTGATGATCCTACCATCTGTCAAAGTCAGCTTTGGCCGCCATTGAAGATTCGTTTCTTTATTGAACTGACTAATACCAATGATTTTAATGTCATGAAATATTGCACCATTATTTATATGATTCATCATAAATTGTGATAATGATAAGAATATAACTTGATTTCTAAAAGTAAATGAAATGAATGGCAGGTAAAAACATAGTTTTGGTCAATGTTTCTTGTCCATAGGCAAAGTATTGTTTTCCTGTCTACTTTACAATAGTAACGTTTTTACCTTTATGGGAATAAACAACAAGTCCTGTGCCCCCTTTGCTTTAGTCCAACCCCATATTCCACAAATTAACACATAATTAGTGAAACAGAAGTTTTTGAAAGCTAAAAGTAGCAGACTACCAATAAGAAACTTACGGTAATTTTTTCTGTATTTTCTGAGAATACAAAAGTCCTTTTTCTAAACAAGGTATAGTTGAGTGAATAAATAGTTGAATTTGGTAAAACTGCACGGCAAACTCAAATGTTATTTTTATTCAAGAAGACTTCTAGAAGTACTTTAGAATCGTCATTGCTAGATATTTTATAATATCTGAAAGTTTTATTGTCTTCGCTAGAAATTAATTAAATTATAATGTATTCACAGGCTCCAGACTGGGATGCGTGGTGCGTTCGGCAAGCCGCAAGGCACAGTCGCGCGAGTGCGCATCGGACAGCCGATCATGTCGGTGCGCTCCAGCGACCGCTGGAAGGCGCAGGTCATTGAGGCGCTCAGGCGTGCCAAGTTCAAGTTCCCTGGTCGTCAGAAGGTGAGTGCAAAGAACTTGTGTTATCTACATAAGGGAGCGTCCATAAATTACGTGAGGTGTTTTTGTCTATTTTTTGACCCTCCCTCCCCCTCTGGTGAGATATCATGAGATTTAATTGAACCCCCTCCCCCATCCCCCCATCTCACGTGAGATTTTTCAAAATGTGGGTTTCTTATGTTTACTTGTCATTGTAAAAAGAAAAAAAATTGCTTCGTGCTTCTGTTTACGACTAGTTAAAAATAGTACAGTAGAATCCGTTTATTATGACTCCGCCTATATTGACCAACCGGTTATTATGACGTAATTGCACTACGAAGTTTGGTTTTCATATAAAATTCTTTATAAAAAGTCGGATATATTGACTTCCCTTACAGTGACATGCCGCTTATTATGACCCATTTTTAATAAATTATGTCTGGTTATAATGACCGAAGTGAATTCATTATCACGATTTGTTAACAACATTGAAAATGATAATTTGACCATATCTATCTATACACAAAAAAAAAAACAAAAGTGGAAACAAAAGTGGAAATGGGCAGGACACCTATCTAGATATAAAGACGACAGGTGGACATATCATACCACTAAATGGCAGGGCCCAATCGGCAAAAGGAAAGTGGGAAGGCAGAAGAAGAGGTGGGTGGACGACATAGAGGACATAGCAGGCAAAAACTGGATGCGTATGGCCCAAGATAGGGATCTTTGGTACAAGATGGAGGAGGCTTTTACCCATAAGGGGCCACCTAACAATGAATAGATAAAAAAACTAAAATGTCATATTATGTATATGTATTAATTATTAATTGTAAGGTGGAATAAATAAAGCTTATTATTATCTATACACAATAGTATTAGAGACTGTTTTTACAATAAAATGAAAAAACAAAAGCAGACAAAAATTACAGTGTACTTACAGTAAAAATACACTTGTATGTGTTATTCTAATAATCGGCTGATTACGTGCAATTTTGATTTTGATTTAATATCTACCTATACATATGCAAGTATACTATGTTTCTGTATTAAAATACTTAAATACATACATATTTACATAAAAAAGATTTTTCATTTCACATAACGCTTTGTATGACGTCCGCTTATTATGACGTGTTTGTCGATTCCCTTCGATGTCATTATAAACGGATTTCACTGTATTTAATATTGCTGAAAGTTATAATAAGGGCCGATTTTTTAATGCTTGGATAAAACTTATCCGTCCAATAAAGTATTACACGATAATATTAAAATGTCACGTAAACTGTCAAATACGGGCAATTAGAATACGTTTTTAAAATGGAAGTTTTATACATTATTCGACGAATAAGTTTTATCCAAGCATTGAAAAATCGGCCCATATGTAACAATAGAATATTTTAATCTTAACCGTAACATTAAAATCTTAAGCATGTTATTTGGATTAAATGGACCAAAAGAGTATAATTTCTTTTGTTTCAATTAGAAAAAAATTGCGTGATATTTGCCGACACCCCCCCTCTCCCCAACGTAAGGTTAGATGAGATTTTACTCGACCCCCTCCCCCCCCTAAAACAACTCACGTAATTTATGGACGCCCCCTAATGTGTTATTGTTGCCGGAATTGCGAAGGATGTGGGTTTGTATGTTGCCTCGTGACTGTATATGTTTTTAATAATTTTTGTAATGAAAATGTCAAACTAATATTGAGTTGTACATAAAAATGTAATGTAGAATATTTTTCCGTTATTATACATAAGTTGTCATACTGATTTCATCTTAGTTTTAATATTTCTTGAAATTGTGTGGTAAATAAAAAATGTATGTTGTAATAATTTACAATCATGTATTTCTTTTTTGGCTGTGCTATGTAATGTTATTACATGTGATGGAATACTTTCCAATTAAGTAATAAGGAGCTACTCTTGTTTCATACAACGATTTTACGAGTACAATTTCGTTGACAGATCTATGTATCCAAGAAGTGGGGCTTCACAAAGTACGAGCGCGAGGAGTTCGAAAGGCTCCGTGACGAGGGTCGCTTCGCCAACGACGGCTGCAACGTGAAGTACAGGCCCGAGCACGGTCCCCTGGACGCCTGGAGGAAGGTGCAGAATGAAATCTACAGCATTTAGTGCGAGGAATAAACTTTGTACTATATTGATGTGTTTTATTTATTACTGATATTTTTGACCCGATGTAACCAGACCTCTCAAGTTTTTCATTAATGACTATACCTAGCCTTGTATAGTATATGCTATAGCACAGATATTAACATAATATTATACAAGTATATAAAGAAATTAAGTTATTAGGCAGTGCATGGTGCTTCTGGACCTATTTTATTTGAAAACTCAAAATAATTGAGTTAAATATTATTACACCAAGCTATCAATGTTTTAAACATAATATCCTGCTCTAATCAGGATTTAACTATAGGAAATGGTTACCTGAACAACAAAATAATATGACTGATAAATACAAATAAGTATGTATTAGCAAGTGTATTGCTTTCATATCTTCAATATGCAAGTGACGCTAACTTTCAATATAGCTAACAGTAAGCATGAGAATATTTCACAATCGACACGCCGCGCCGCCCGGCCCCTGTGTAAAATTATGAACGTGAAACGTGAAAAACATTTTAAATGGAGCATGCATGCTGCGCAAGAGCGCAATACAAGACACTATCTACATACAGTAAAAGTACAAGACGCATCGAGATGCTTTATGAGCGCTGACCTGACCGAATGCGCAGCATTTATTTTTTGGGTGTTTGGCGGGGAGACGCAGGACGTAGCGCGCCAACGCTTCCTATTGGTTTGATTTGTATACGTAGTATATTATTATTAGTCTGTGGTTTGATCCATGTTTGATCACTCGCGCGCTACGGCACACGTCTCGCGTACCTTTACAACAAAAAATAAATGCGTGATTGAATGTCGGAGCTTTCAAAACATCTAAAAAGCTCCTTGATGACCACTCATGAGATAGTGCAGACCGGTGCAGACGGACAGTAATAATCACCTTTTTCACAAAAAATTTATCCGACGAAAGTCGAAAAGATGAACTAAAAAGCGGAAAATAATAAATAGGTAAGTAGATACTTTTAATCTTATAATTTAAGTTCGGTAAAACATTTTTTTATACTAGTTTCATTAAAATTTATTGAGTATTATTTTTCAATAATGCGACCGGTTTCGTTACATCGTTATTTTGTACGTACGTAACATATTTAACTAAATAAAGCGACTAGTTTTAAATTTTAATATTCTTCAAATAAATCTGGAATCTACACATTTTTGTGCGCTAGTGTACATATGCGCTAACATCCCCTCCACTTTTGTCCAGCAATAATAAACCGTTGCGACCGCGACACCTGTACTTCTGTTTATACAGTAAAAGCAGTATGCTGCAACCCATTTTAGTTTAGCTAGGAACGCATTTCTATTAATTGTTGATGGAACTGCAACTTGTGTAAGTAGTAAGTACTTGTTCTAATTAAGTACATAATTTCATTCTGTGCTGGGATGCGTCTTTCCAAACTATACAAGGCCAGTACGCAACGGTGTGAAACTAATCACGTATAGTTTGGAAATAACTTTTTTACAAAGTTCTTTCAATCTATACAACAGCAGTACGCAAATACTCGCGTATACTTTGTAGTGAAGTAAGTAAGAATAGCGCTACAAAATATACAGCGCCAGTACGCATGCGGACTAATCGTGTATGTTTCGGAGTAAGCGCGGCGTCTTTCCATTGCTCGCGTTTATATTATTGTATTGCTGTTTTGAAATCTATTATTAAAATGCATGTGTATTGTGTATATAACGTTGCGTTGTATGATCGTATATTTTTTGTATCGAGGATGCTTGTGTCTTCGTTCCCGACTATACTGCACGACTTACAATTAACAATAGTGCTAAAATGTAAGAATCTAATAAGTCCAGAAGAAGACGGTTGCGAGGGCTCCTATTTTTGTGTAGTTAAAAAAACACGAACCTAACCTAACCCATAGGTAACCCCTATATCTGTTACCTATTTCAAACTCAAACTCAAACATTTATTTATTCAATTAGACTTCTTGGAGAAGCACTTTTGAAACGTCAATACTAGGGATGTAACGATACCGATACCATTACCGATATATCGGCCGATATATCGGCAAGCCGATATATCGGTCTCGCCGATAATAAATCAACCGATACCGATATTTTTTTATTAAATTCTTTCTTTTCTTTTATGTTTTTGCATTGTATTCATTCATATTGTTTTATTTCTGTTTCTGTAATAGTGTTAAGGAAGAGCGGAACCTCCTGACACAAGCATTTTATTTGCTTACTAGGAGTGTTCCAATCACAAATTTGTTTATGTAAAGGAAAGAAATAAATAATTTTGAATTTTTTTAATTTTTAACGTGATAACGTTTTTAAAATCGTTTTAGTCGGGTGACATGTTCATAAACTTGTGTCACACCAAAACCTCACGAGCGCGATCGCAGGTATAACGAGAGAGAGACGGACCTATCTCCCGTTTCATCTCGAGCGCTGCCACTGCATTATGTTATCACGTAAACATCTCGATCGTAAACCTACTTTACAAACAACCAATTTTTTTGATATCAAATAATTCAAAAATCCGCGCCCAATGAACGATGCGGGAGGCCGCCCGCGCGTGCGCACTTTGTTTTCTGAAAAAACTCTACCAATTATAGTAAACTTTTATTAGGTACTGATTGTATGTGTATTACTTAAAGTTTAACTGACTTCGTAAAATAATAATACCTACTAAAATAAATGGTTTTGTTGTTTTTTGATTTGGCTTTTTTATTTAAAAGAATACGATTAACAGTTGTCTCTGTTAATTGTTGGTAACTTTTTATGCATAATTCACTATTTATTTTTCTACCAAGCCATCGATATCGGTATCGGTATCGGTATCGCCGATACATTACTACAAATATCGGTATCGGTATCGTATCGGCAAAATCATGTATCGTTACATCCCTAGTCAATACATATTTTTTACATTTACCACCGATTCGGAAAGCAGTATCTATGGTCTTCTCCACCGGCAAGAAATTTATTTTTCTAAGCTTACCTAATAATATTTTTATTCCATATTTTACTGAATCAATCAAGAAGAATAAAAGTAGATAGATATAGCTGTACAAGTCTTTGATTACCTATATATTGCACGCCTCATAAGCGAAGCGTTGAGGTGGGTACTACTGTCACTTCGCGCAAAACATCTGATTTTTCAAACTTAAAATGTTTTTATGTATCATACATTGCACTTGTAAGATAATACATACACACACATATTAAGAAAAAACACTATTTTTAACGTTCATGATATTTTTGATGTCATTTTTGTTATTTAAACTAGTTAAAAAACAGTTTAAAAAAGTTCTGTCTTGGACGTCCGTGTGTCTGTATGTGCGGATCCTTTTTCTTGTTAACACGATAGCGACCGAAATACTTTACTAATCGAGTCTTTTTTTTTCTCTTACGCTTGAGTATGCTCAGGAATAGAACCCTTTCATTTTTCAGGGTCTGATTCGATGTGGTTTAATTGTTATTAAATAAACAAAAATAATAATTAATAAATATTTATTAAAAAAAAATTATGAGGCGTGCACTTTTGGATTTTCCAAATTATTTATTATTTCGCTCAAGCGTAAGTGGTGTAGTAGCTATATTTAGTTATACATACTTTGCGTACTGATCGTGTATAGTTTGGAACGAAGAAGCAAGCGTCCGCGTTACAAAGTATACGGGTCATTTTCAAAATATTTGTACGTCACGAAATTGTCAGTAAACTGTTTCGTTAGGAAATGTCAGGAAGTTGTAAAAGTAAGGCTGTATTCAGAATAAGGTAATATTACATATAAAAAAGTAAGAAGTCACTAGTTAAAAAAAATATATATTTTTAGTTACAAAATAATCAACAAACAATCAATTTTTATAATTCTCTGTTTGCTTTTCCTTTTCTTTTCTTCTATCATTAGCTTCTTTCCATTTTTGTCTTCGAGCTTCTTTTTCACTGTCATTAAGATCTGATATTTTTCTTTGTCTTTGTTTCACTTTCTCGAGGTGTTTTTTCCTTTTCTTTTCATATTTTTCAGGGTTTTGCTTTTTTAGTTTTTCAATGTATTTTTTTGCCGTTCGGCACCGGTTAGCGGCATTCTGAAACTAAAAAAAGCTGTTGGATTGTATGTATTTTGAATAAAAATAAAAACAAAAGTAAGCATCACTCGTGTGGGTGGAAAAGCGATCAACAGTAAATGCAATAAGGCAAGCGTTATCCCATCAGAAACCACTTGTAAAATTGGAGGCCAAGACTCACTGATCCGCTTTCACTATAAAAAAGTTATCAGATCCCAGGAAAAGTCAAGTTCCTAAGCCCGACTTTACTAACCCTACATCATGGTTTAAAAAAGTATGGCCTGTAGTTACAAAAAAATAATCTTGAGAGATTTATTGTTTTTCTCCTTTATTTTTATTCGTTACATTAATTTAACACACATTTTAATATCTTATTTTCATACTTTACACATGAGACCACAGCTTTACCGTCTACAATTTACTGACGTCAGTAAATGTCAAGAAATTGTTCGTCAGTAACATGTAAAAAAATAACCTAAGAAATACTTTTACACAAAACATAATCACATTTACCATTAGATTGAAAGTGTAATCTATTACTCTAGTCATAATTTAAGTATATTACAATTGCGGTAGGTGAATTCTTCAAAATGTACTTACTTTTGTTGAGAATACGTCGTTAGGAAATTGTAACTAAATTTTTTGCACAGCACACTACTGGACTTCTTCCATGTCTGGACGACGAACAAAATGGCGGCGCGTTAATGTGACCTTACTTTTCGTGACATGACCAGTGCTGCCAATGATTAGAGTTAGATTCCTCTTCTTTGTGATACAAGAAGTTGGTTAATTATGTCAATAAATCAGTGTCACGAAATTGTAACGATTGATAGGGACATTTTTATAATATGTAATTCTTCGTTTATTTAAGGTAATTTAAATAGTTTAATCTATCAGATATAACACTTCAAACATTGCTTTTTAATTATGATACAAAAAAATAGGAAGTTTCATACAAAAATTCTGATAAAAATATTGGTTTTCATTGTCGTCCACATAGGGGACAATAAAAAAATGTATGGAGCTTTTTTTGTTACTTTTTTTTCACATTAAATTTATGTAAGAATTTGAATCGCAATTCATTGCTTTTTATCAGAAATGATATGCAGTATGCTTAAGTTTAGTCTGTAAAACGTTAACAATGATTTATTTCAGTCGTAACCATATTTTTTTCGAAGATTTTTTAGGGGGACAAACATTTTGTAGCAATGTACAATTATTTTGAAAACGACCCATACACGATCAGTACGCAAAATTCGTGTATATATTGTAATAACAAACTTAAAAACAGCATTACAAAGTATACACGAGCAGTTTCCTATGGGTGCGTTCTGGCTATGTATAGTTTGGAAATACGCTGCTGGGATTGAAGTTAAAGAGGTGAAGCAACTTACTCCGAAATGCCAATATTTAAATTTAAGGTAAAAACAAGCTTTATAACATTATCTTATGAAGGTATAGTTTATTATTATTAGTAGTACATACAATGATAATAAAAAAAGACAAGGATTAAAAATACATTGGTTTATTATTCACATTGTTTTACAAATAGATAAAATTCATATTTTTACACATAAATATATTAAAAATATCACTGCCTAAAAAACAAATCTATTGATTTACACGGCACTTTCGGTTTCTTAACTGGCGATGTTGATTTTCTTTTTCTCTTAGCTGAACTTGTTTCTGGTCTATTATTCATTACTGGCGCCATTAATTCTCTACTATTCGTACTAGCTACTGGCCTATTTATTTCTCTACTTAGTCTCTGTGCTTCATGAAAATCTAAATGTTCCGCGAATTTCTCTACCGGCACTTTCCTACCACATTCAGAACACATTTTACTTGGTACACTATCATCTACTTTGACAAAGAAATTCGCTATAGATTTGACTTCAATTTTAGGAATGTCTTGTTTCTTTGTTTTCTCATCTTGCTTTTTAGTTTTATCAATAGGATTCATTCTCTCCTTTTCTTTCCGGAATTGTTGTCTCTCTTCATCTCTTAGCTTTAGAGCGAGATGGTAATCAGCGTGTGTATCGAACATATCTAATGTTATACTTTTTCCACATTCAGAACATTGTATCGTCTCTATATTATTTTCCGGAACATTTTCATGCTTGTCATTTTGATTTTCATTATCATGAAAACTGTCTCTCGTCTCTACATTTTGTACAATCGTGCTGTTAAGTAATTTTCTCATATTACTGACTCTATCAACTTCTTCCGGATCGTCTTCAAACATCGCGGCACTTTTATTTATTTCGTCATCAATTGTGGATCCAGAGTAATCTGTATCGTTACTAGTTTCATTTACACAAGTAACGACCTTACAAACTGGTGTAGTTGATCTATCAATTTTATTTTTTTCGTCTACTTCTTTACTACCATTTAAGAACTTCGCGAAAAAAGATTCTTGTTTATCTAAACTGGACTCCAGTATTGGTTTCTCGGTATTTGTAAGTTCTTTATTGGTCTTCAATTTCGCTTCAGATTGTTGAAAGAATTTCTTTATGATGTATTCTTTACCGCCTGTGTTTTTATCGTTTGTTTTTTCGCTTGTGGATTCAATTGGTTTTATATTCTCTTTAACCTCACTTGTTCCTTTAGAAGTACCCGCGCTAAAGTAATCTTTTATTTTCTTGGTTTTCTTACAGTCATTATCTTCAAACTTTCCCACACTAATACCCAAAAATTTTATCGGAGCTTTTAACTTTCTATTTGCTTCATCATCTGAAAATAATAATTGCATATGAGTGTAAGTTTCATTAGAATTTTAGTAGCTGTCGAATACTATAAAATGCCGCGTTCCATTGACTCGTGGCGCATTCGTACGAATCGTGCCTAGGGGCTCGGACGTTGTTTATACGACGCTCGACTCAACTACCATATACTCTGTGCAACTACCCTCACTTTGCTAATAGTTGTTGACTTGCTGCGATTTGTTATCAACTGCCTACATCAATTAGGTAGCTGTCTAGAATCGCAGTACATTCTTATTACATTCAAACTAATATTTAACCCAGCTTCGCATGTTATTTCTTATAATAGTGTGTTTAGGTTTAAAATTTGTGTTTTTTAATGTCCAAATTATGAGTAAGAGAGAGAAGATAGCAGAGCTGATCATAATAAAAAAGACAAATATGAAATTCCAAAACCATACGCACCTTTAGGCTTACACCCTTCCGCGCTATCCAATAATAATTCCAATGCCTTAGCAGAGAACAGTTCCCCACACAGATCGTCCTCTGATCCAAAATTATATGACCTGGAACTGCTGGTATCCCTTCCATCTGGCATTTGTGTAGAAAAACTAACCACCATTTGCTTTGGACACCTGTTATTTTCCACTGCATCTTTCTCTAATCTATCCTCGATTTCGTCTCCAAGATCTTTGAGCCATTTCTTCAAACTTTCTAAGGTTGTTAGTGCGGATTTACCGCGGAATTGCTTGCAGCATCCAATGCTCTTTGGGTTGAATCTCGCTTGCACTGGCTCGAGATCGATGCCGCGAGCTATGTTGTACAACCAGGTTCTGAAAAGTATGAATAGACTTGTTATTTTTTTTTCGTACAATGAGGTAGATGTAATAACATTTATTTATTGTCCTGTAGATTTTTATGTTCATACTAAAGATTGATAGCAAAGATCGAACATGAATTTTTGCTGGTTTTTGGCGAAGCGATGGTCAAATGCTTGCCTGATCCTAACTTAAAAAAAAAATGAATATGTGTGCATTAAATCATTGAAGACAGTAGTTATTATTTTGTGTATTGAACATTCACTGCTTATAGGTGATACAAAATTAAATGGAAATTATAACATTATTAGAAAACCCAAGATGTTTAAATGCATTACCCATTTTTCTCATCAAATCTAGATTGCAGTTCCTTTTCCGTATACTTCTGAAGTTCCGCCATTAGTTTAATTTTCAATGTTTCACACACAATATCTCCAAATTTTCCACCTAAGTGCTTCACTTTCTTTAAGGAAAGGGTTCTGAAAATCAATAACAATAGTTGTAGGTATATAAAATGTGTAATACATATTTATCATTGAGCAAAAAAATAGATTAATAGTTACTTGTACAACAAATTAAGGGAGTGTTTGGGTAAAACTGTCTGTTTGTTTGGTTTGTTCATTCCACAAACAAGTTTCGCCAGAATTTTGTTGTGTGCGATCCCAGCTGAACATTGGTAGCCTGAAATATGAATGATAAAATTAATAAATTAATCTAAGTTAAAACTTTATTTATAAATTTTTAAAGAATAGAAAAAGTTCGATCATGATGCCGGATTCGAACCTGCGTCTTCCGTCAATCCACCAAGCTTGTATACAACGTATAATATACATATCAACACCAGTTGGAGCGAACACGCCGAAATATGTCCGTTAACCCATTGAGCCCCGAACGGCCCGATCGGGGCACGACTCAATAGATTTTCTATTGTGTCTGTGATTCCGGGGCCTGAGTTATAGCGAGTCCGGTTTTTGAAGTTGATGTAGCGCGCGTGTAAGCGCGTATGCTGAAACGGCCGCACACGCGCAGAAAAATACCACAATATACAGATACTGTTGGTGAAAGGAGTTTATATAAACGAATGTGTGTATGTCAAATATCTATCTGTCATTGTATATTTTTTCTTCCGCCTTTACCCTTTGTGCTATACATATCGTCTAATAAAGTATCTCAAGTTTATTTATCAATCTTTACTTTTTCCTGCCTAAAACCCATCAGATACAACCAGTAGGGAATCTTCAAACAATAAGGGTATTATCACAATGCCCTTACGATTCTCGTAAACACGCTTGCTTGTGTGCGTGAGCCATTTCGATCTACTAGTAGTACTAGTTTGAAATGGTTCATACCATGCCATAAATTCGATTGCTCTGGCGAGTCACGAGTGGCTCAATTGGTCAGGCATCCGCCCCGGAATGGCGCGAAAGGATGCGGGTTCGAGTCCCGCCTCGTGATCGAATTTTTTCTATTCTTTATAAATTTATATGGTTCTTACCAGTCTCTTCAAACACTGCAGATCTAATCTCGCTCACGATAACCGCACCAACCAGTAGGCGGCTTGCGTGCTCAAGATCGAACTCCATACACTCACCACCATAGTTGTGAACGTCGGACACAAAATCGTGTACAGTTTCGTAGCCTAGTGCAAAGGTATTGGGCATCATGGCACTTGTTATTGTGTTTATGTTTAGGGTTTTGAGTCTTTCTTGTACCTGGAATAGATTATTAGTTTAAACCTGTTCCCTTGGTTGGGTATGGCATGCATGGTATATAGGGTATGGCATTTTAATTTCTTTTAAGAGCCCTGGCCCAGTAGACAAAGTAACAATTACAAAACGATAACGAAGTTAGAAATCGCAAAAATGTATGGGATTGACATACGCCGCGTTAGATCACGTGGTCTATCTAATGTCAATCCCATACATTTTTGCGATTTCTAACTTCGTTATCGTTTTGTAATTGTTACTTTGTCTAAGGCCCCTGATGCCTCCTTTCCAAATCAAGACTCAAAAACTAATTAAACTTATAAGAATAAAGCAAACCTTTGAAATGACTTAAAAATGTTTGTGTCACTACATCATAATTAGTTAAATGAAAATATTACAACCATTAGAAAAAAACTTACAGGTGCTGTTATATCCAAATAAGCTTCATCAATGGATGCTCTTTCTAGTAAAGTAGTAAACCTTTGAAGAACTTTAGCTACATCTTTTCCTGCGTCTCTGTATCTGAATAAATAATATAAAATTACGGAAATAATAAAGGTATCAATATTGTTGAAATGTTATGCAATGATGTAGTTTATGTTGTTTATAAACACATCCTCTTTAATATTAAATAGTTAATAATTCAAATCTGCTTTTTTAACTATTAAACTTACTTTGTGATGTCTGCCTTTCCTCTCTGACAAGGAACAGAAGGTAGCTGTATTTCTGGACACTTCTCCTTGGCTTCATCACCTCTCATATGCCTGGAGACTCCCATTGCTCTCGCTACATAATTTACAGCTATGATCCTATATTAAACATACAAAACTTACTTCTGCTGGGAAAATATTATAATAAACAATTCTTATTAAAATAAGTCAGATACACTTGATTCTTTAATATTAATTGGTGTATTCACTATTAAATAATAATATGTAAGTACAAATGGACAAGGTTTTAAAGCAAGTAATTTCACTTTTCACTTATAACACACACTACAGAAATATTTGTTTTATATTGTATTGTAACTGATATTCAGTTTTCTTACCCGCCTCCTTTCCAAGGATTGTATTGCACCACAGCTATTGGTTTTCCTTTCAAATCTGGATTTAATTTTTCTTCGACTTGACAATAAAAGCAATCCATATCAATCAAAACAACCACTCTGTTTTCTTGATCCATTTTCTCTTTGCATCTATTCAAATAATATAATGAGAAATAATACGCGCCTTTTTTATTTACAAAATATATTTTGTAGTTGGTCAACTTAGTCAATGACTTGCATAGATTCTTATTATTGTATATTGTTATTTAATTCTGTGGTTTAATTCTTCAATTCGTCTGATACAGTGTAATTTCCACATTTTAGTTCATATCACATAAAAATAGGATAATTTCATGATTTGTACGATTCCGCGGTTTGTTTTGACATGTTATCGACTGTCAAAAGACAAAAGTCAGGAATGGCAGTGACAGTTTTGCTTAATGTTGCAACTTGCAAAGGCTGATTTACAAAGATTGGCAACATTGTAGCATATAAATATATTAAATCTAAGTATTAAATATTGTCGAGCCAATTTAATAGGCAACATTTGACGTCTATCAATTTTATCTTCGAAGAGAGGTAACCTGCTTAAAAACATCGATTAAAGTGAATTAATCTATATGGATTTGAAACATTTGTCAATCGAATTTATTAATTTATGATGATTTTTATTTACAAGTAATCAATGCATTCGATTCAAGATGTCAGATTTCGATTTTTAGAGTAACGTCTCTGGTATTTAAAAAGAAAAAAGGTTTATTGACACAAAATTGTAGTGACTAGTGACGTCAGTTCTTCAATTCAGAAATTGTTTATTATGTTTAGAATGGTTTATCAGTAAAATGAAATCTTAAATTACTTGTATCGGTCATTATTATTATAAATATTATGTAGTCGTAATTGAAAAAAGTTCAGCAAATGTGCAGTTCTAACAAAACGAAATATCATGTTATTCTATGTCGTCGTTACTAGGTTACGTTCTTGAATTTTGTTGAACTGTCAAATGTTGCCTATTAAAATGGCTCTACTATAGTAACTCAACCAATAGCAGTTTTGTGAAAGCTCTTGTTGATCATAATACAAACAGATCATTTCAAAGGCCATACCGCGTTGCTATGTTTGATAGTGTGATTATTAACTGATTTAGAGTTCACTGATTCCCATGAAATAAATTACACTAGTTTGGGTTTTTGGATATAAAAAAATGAAACAAATTTTTCATATTATATAATAATATATTACAAAACACTTAAAAGCCCTGTCCATAAGTTTGGTCCCACTTCACATACTGTCCTAAATCGTCCTGCGACACACTGGGTCGCACGCGAAGTAGAGCAGCTTTAAAATCTTGAGCATTTACTGGACGTACCTGCAATGAAAAGAAAATTACGATAATCAAATAATTAATAATCTCACATTAATATTATTTTATTTTAAAGTACTGTAAAATTGTGGTAATGTGTTTGTCCAGCATACGTGTCAGAAGTGAAACTTCTTTGGCAAGATACCAAAATTGTCGCCTAGCTCTATGATGTGACGGTATTGCCATGACGAGACCTTGAAATTTTACTCTTAACTAAAACTACCCTCTTAATAAAAAATAATCGAAACCTACCTTATTCCTGTCAATACTGATAATTTGCGACAGTGGTACAGCTCTTATCGGTCCCATAGCGGCTTCAGAACACAGCGACTTCATGTCAGCACCGGAATAGCCGTCTGTTAGTTTTGCTATTTCTTCCATCTCGGAGTCTGTAAGATCGTTGTTCTCTGTTTGTAGCAGGTTGGATATTATTTGTTGACGTGCCTGTGGAGAAAATATGTAATTAATTGAAGATCTTAAAATGAGCAGTATATTTGTTTATAAGAACTACTGATTTGAATAGAAAACTTAAATAAAAAAATAAAACTATGTACATTACTATGTTACCTCAACATCAGGCAGAGGTATGTAGAGTCGCTTAACAAGCCTGCGTCGCGCGGCTTCGTCTAATTCTTGCGGACGATTTGTGGCGCCAACAATAAGAAGACGATCTTCTTCACCTGTTCATTAAATAAATAAATACTTTTATTACTTTAAATCTCATTACACAATACTCCACTAGCATCGAACTTTTTCAATTTAATTTATCAATAAATAATTAAGATTTTTTTACCAGTAGCTGCACCATCAAATTGAACTAGAAATTCCGTTTTGATTCTGCGCGTCGCTTCGTGTTCGCTATCGCTTCGCTGTGTCAAAAGCGAATCGATTTCGTCTATAAATATTACCTGTAAATTGTATAAATGTGTTCTTAGTGTGTTTGTGAACATATTACTTGTTACTTAAAACCTTCTTTACAATAAGTTCCGTCACTCCGTAAACACAAAGAAAAAATCTTTAAACCTTTTAGGAATTTGATATTTAATCACAATGAAAAACTTTGTAGTTGTTAAAGCTTTGTATTAGGAAAAAATATATAATTTGCGAGAAATTTTTTACCACCATATAAAAAACGATAAAAAAATTATTTATTTATTAATCAAATAATTACCGCAGGTTGGTGACACCTGGCAACAGCAAACAAAGCTCGCACCATCTTCTCACCGTCACCTATCCATTTGGACGTGAGTGACGATGCCGATATACTAAAGAACGTCGCACGACACTGCGCTGCTACACATTTACCTGAAAAAAGACGAGTTGCACTCCGGGAGTGCCGGCAGAAGTGAAAACTTGATTATTAACGTTGAGCATGTTTGATATTTTGGAATGGTATCCGTCTTACGCTTTTTCGATCAGGTCACGTGTCCTGACGCGAGTTTAAGATTTTATACCCATTACAGAAAAAGTGTTCAACGCCGCTATAGAAGTTTTCACTTCAAAAATATATTTTAATTTTTAAAGGAATTATTAGCAATACTTATAATATAACTAGCTCTCAACTAATATAATATTAGGCGAGTTTCTGCTGATCAAAACAATATAAAAGATGCCTATATCGCGCTGTAATAATGCAGCATATTTAATTACGAGAAACGAAAGTAGTTAAGAGAATAAAAAAAATATTTTTTATCAGTATATTTATATTGTTTTTTCTAAGTCCTAAAATTTATAAATAATAAATCATACCAATATTTTAAAACTAAAAATTTAATTTATTTTATTAAAAAAAATAGTTTAATAATAATATTACCAATTAATGTCTTGCCAGTCCCTGGAGGACCAAATAGAAGAATTCCTTTGGGTGGTCGTCTCAAACCAGTAAAGATGTCCGGTCGAAGCAACGGCCACACTACCGCTTCTTGTATCACTGATTTGGCCATTTGTAATCCTGCTATATCTTCCCATCCTGATAAACAAAATGAAAGAAATATTTGTTCCATTGAGAATTTTGATATTGGATTTATAAGCCAAACATAATGTATGTTCAAATAAAAGGCAAGAAGGGAAAAATTTAAACTGAGATACAAAAAAATAAATGTAACAAAATTAAGAAGGTAATTTTACCTATAGGAGTTCCCTTATCAATAATTTCACTTTCAATCAATTCTATCATTTTAGGATCAATGTGTTTCAATCTCTCATCAGTTATTGTTGGTTCATTTGATTCTTGTTTATCTCTGAAAAGGAAAAAAGTATTCTTAATGAATATATACACAGACAGACGAGTATGCCAAAAACAGTATTTAATTTGCAATAATAAAAAAAAATACAGTTTCTGCAACACCAACAAAGTATTTATACAAAAACTTCAAATAAATTAATAAAATAAAGTGAATTCTTACTGAGCTCCCAGCATAGGTGACACAAATTTAGCTTGAGCCTTCCTCGAAGCACCTAATGTCCTTTTTGCCGCAGGGTTAGATGATAACAGCTGCTCTTTAGCTGTTTTAAATGTTATTTTAGCAACCTGTTGTTTATGAGCCTTATCCTCTTCCTCTTCAATTGTTAAATTATTTTCTACTTTAGCTCTGCGTACATCATCATAATCTGGATATGAGTCTATTGAAGTAGTATTAATGGGCCGTTTTGATCTTAATCGATTAAATTTAGGTTTAGATGTTTTCTGTTCATCACCGGATCTCTCTTGACTTGAATTGTCTGATAATTGTGGCTTAATGGAAAAGTTTTCAGTTTGTGTGTTTGCAGCTGTGTTTTTACATTTGCATTCGTTTTTAATAAAATGCTGCAAGCCTGAATATTTCTGCTTTTCACATTTTTTACAGGCGGATAACGATTTTTCGAATAACGTGACTGGATCATTGAAGGTACTAAAATTATAAAAATAAATATCAGACACTATCTTACAAACTCCTAAAGATTATTAACATTATTGTTAATCATTTAGTACCTACATACCTTAAGGAACTCCTCCAGGTAGCGCAACTATTTTCTTGATTAGTTTGAGTAAGCGAGTTTGCTGAATCCAGGATACAATCGAGAACTTTGTCGTTTTTCGAAAAGTTATTGAAGACTACATCTTTCAGTATTGTGTTTGAAATTAAATTTGAGGAGCTATTGTAGAAGTATAATTATTAGTGTATTTAATAATATTTAACTTTAAGTATACCAAACAAATTAAGAAATATTACCTAGTTAGCGAAGTTTTGTAGTCCTGCAGTAAGGAATCGTTCATCAAACCCAAACAATTCTCATCGGGGTTGTTAGAATTCTTTTGGCATTGCATAGTTTAATCGCAATCTATATTTCATTTATTAAATAGCTTAAACTTATGCACGTAAAATAAACTCAATTAAATTCAATATTTGGGCGCCAAAACACAATTTGAAAATTAAAAATGTCAACTAAACCACACAGATTACTATTTCCTATTTTCCTGTCAGACAATATTTTATATTGCTAGGTCTGTGGTCGGATCAAAGTGGTATATTATTAAGCGTCTTATTTACGGTCCATCTTGACGTACGTCCCGCCAAGGTCATACACGATGCACGACGCAAAACGACAGTGAATAGCGTTGACGTACGTCAATAATTATTATTATTATCTTGCTGGATGTGCACGACCAACTTTTCATCCAGCAAGCACCCCCACCACCGCGAACGTCGTGCAGATGGACAGTGAATAGCGCGGACGTACAGCAGATTAGTGTTGCCAACAGAAATTAATGTAAATACTTGGAAAAGTGGCCTATTGATATGATTTTTTTGTGATAACTTAGTGAGTACATGAGCAAGCAAGAAACGGTTATTTTTGATTTTAATGTACACAGGAAATCCCAATTATCATTACTTTTGGATCAACCTTGTACACATGGACAGTTTATATTCAGAAGTTATTATTTTAATAGAACTCCAAGGCGAATTGTTGAATAACACAGATTTTATGCAAAAGTCCACTGCAGAAAAATGGCAATTTATTTAAAAAAAATATCTTGACGAATTTGTTTGTTTAAAAAAAAATGATGAGCTATATACTCTCTGTTCCCACCACTTTAGCATTTACTGAAAGAGTCTTTTCGGTCATGAATGTGAAGTGGCGGGAAGAGAGAAACCGAGCTTCATTAAAAATTAATTAAAAATGAGCTCTTGAAATATATAAATTTAGATTTGGAATGTTTGGATTCATATAATTCATTTAAAAATAATGAAAAATTCTTAGTTACTGCAAAAAGTACAAAAAAATACATTTTTAAAAATATTTATTTACTCTGTATTTACCTCCTTTAAAATCAGATATACTCTATTTCTTCAAATAAAAGTTGGCAACCCTAGCCATGCTTGATGCGCGCACGATCGTCAGTAGGATACATCCAGCACCGCGGCCTTGAGCCGACGTACGTCGGGGATTGACCGTGAATAAGACGCTTTATTTTAATTTTTAACAGAGCAGTAGAAACAGAGAAGCTATGTAAGAAAAATACCTATTATTTATATTTTATACAGCTTTTTTAACAAAGTTTTGAATTTAATTTTTTCTATTTACTCTATGATGCCGGTAAATCTTGTATTGTGAATTGTCATTAATTGTCAATCGACGAATGTCAAACAATCAAAATTTGTCAAGTGGAATCTAAGGAGTAAAATTTTTCGTTTCCTTTGTAAAATTAAAAAAAAATACACATTATAGTTGTTGTAAAATTTATTTTAATAGATATATGTATTGTTTAAACCAAAATCATTAAAGTTCTGTAAAAACATGGTGACAGTAATATGAACGAAATGAATTCAAAGCCTCATATTTATCATGAAAAACAAGTAAGAGAACTTTGCGCTTTACATGCGTTAAATAATTTATTTCAAGTGAGTAACAATCTATTTTTTATCTTCTTTTAGTTCTTATGTACGTACATAAAATTAATACGAATAGAATATGTACCTATAACGTAAACAAATCGAATTGATTCGATCATTATTTTCTCATTAGCGAGCATTTATATGATTTATTTGATATGTTATAAAGATTTGTATGGTGATTAATTGTTCTTTCTAATTATTTTATTTATTGAATTTCAAGCATTACATATTTTTGAAATGGATGAGTGAGAAGTGAAATATGAAAATATTCAGTTTCTATAAATATTAATGTGTTTGATGAGTTTTATGTATTTTATTATTTACAGACGCGTAATACATTTTCGAAATCGGATCTAGATTCAATATGCAGTCGGTTGTCTCCAAATGTTTGGATAAACCCACACAGATCAATGCTGGGTTTTGGCAATTATGACATCAATGTGATAATGGCAGCGCTACAGAAGAAGGGCTGTGAGGCAATATGGTTTGATAAGAGAAAGTAAGTTTTTATAAGAGGATCATGAAATTTATTATTACAATTTTATTGATGCTTACTTTTTAATGTCTAACAGTTATTTAAATATTAGGTTATTTAAATAACCTGGCTTTGGGATTTATATCATAATAGTAATTACTGTTGAATTTTATTAATAATTATTATTATGTAATTTAGTTTCACTAGTTAAAATTCCTTAAAATACAGTGTAAAGATTTTTTTTAATTTTGTTAAAGTTTATAATAAATTTTGTTATTTTCAGAGATCCAGGTTGCTTGGACCTAGCAAATATTTGTGGTTTTATATTAAATGTCCCGTCAGACTATAAGTTAGGTTTTGTTATGCTGCCCATTCGCAGGCGACACTGGATTACAATAAGGCAAATTCAAGGGAACTTTTATAATCTGGATTCCAAACTGGATTCACCTCAATTAATTGGCAGGGTATGTGTGTTATTTAAAACCTTATAGTGCAAACTATGAACAACTTTATTTTTATCTTCAATTTCCAAAGAAATTAATGAATTCTACATATTTCAAGTGTAATGCAGTCTTTCTTTTCTTTCCTATTTGTTACTAGCGGATCGCCCCGGCTTCGCCCGAGGTACATATTTCGAAATAAAAGGTTCTTTCTCAGGTCTTAAATTAAAGGTCTAAAGATTGTCTGTGCCAAATTTCATCAAAATCCGTTGAGAGGTTTAAGCGGGAAAGCGTAACAGACAGACAGACAAAGTTACTTTCGCATTTATAATATTAGTAGGGATTTGTAAACAAATTTGAAAAAGAATAAGAATCGATTATAATAAAAAACTTAATTTATTTAAAATATTTTTCCATACTATATTAATTTAAACTTTATCGTTTCCAGAACACAGATTTAATATCATATCTAAAAGAGCAACTAGACTGTAAAGAGAAGGAACTATTTGTGGTTGTTAGTAAAGAAGTAGATGAGAAGCAGCTCTGGATCAACCAGTATGCGCTCCACAATAGGATAGACTCGCACAAGAATATACCCAATTGTGATAGTGTGGACAGTATCAACTCGCAGAATGAATACAAAAATCGCGACTCCGAGTGCCTCAGGTTGAACGAAGTGAGAAACTGTATTGCTAGTGTAGAAAACAGTTTTTAAGTTAATAAATTGGTATTATTTGTGTGTATGTATCGTGTGGTTTGGATTTTCAAATGTCGGTTTGCGGTAATACTTTGGATACAACGCTAGTATAGGTTTTTGTAAAACCTCGAATTGTGTTGAAATGAATTTACAGTGTGTATTTAATTAATAGGTTATGACCTCACATCAAAACTTATTGCATAATTAAAATAGATTTTATGTGCTGCAACTAAAAAGATACAGGTGCCAGTTTTATTTAAATTATTTGTTACATAATTATTATTGTTATTTTGTTTCATAGTTGTTTTTTTGTTCTATCAGGTTTACGTCAAAGCAATATGCGTGGCCTAAACATGTATATGGTATTTATAATGTATTGAGATTTATATATTACTGTCAAGACTTGATACTCTATAATTGTGTATATAATAAATTATATACCGATATGTACTGTATTGTCATAGATTTTTTAATGGAATAGCTAGAAATTCATAATATACTCTGTGGAATAGTATTGCTATTATTAAAAATTTTGTAATCTTTTATCATGTATATTAGTAAAATATTGTAATATAAAGATTGTATTTAAAATTTCTCATTCTTTAAACCCAATATTATATTATGTGAAGATAAATAATGTCATTCTTAAAAATATGTTTGGTAATATGGTAATACTTATGTGCTTTCAGTTTAAAGCTTAATGTCAGTTTGTAAATGACTGATGAAAAAATTTGTATTTATAAATTATTTAATTGAATTAAATTGTATGGTGGCATGGTGATGTTTGAAAAGTCAGAAGTTATTACAAAGCTTAAAATACATACATAAACTGACGTAGAAGCGGTCTAGGCGAACAAACTAGCAGAAAACCGTCACACGTATCTATATAAACATTCTACACACACACACAAACATAGTACTAACCTACGTATTCACGTACTCCGTAGTGAGACAAAGATAGAATATACATTCAAACCATACGCCGAAAAGAGTAAGCAAAGTAACCACAAAACGTAACTGACTAAACGCAACCTGGCTAATTGCCTGATTTCAGACGGAACGTGTTTTAACGCGTATGCCGCTTCTACCTCAGTTTATATATGTATTATGTATTCTACATAGAAAATATGTAATCTTACTATTAGATATTGTTTTTTTTGCATTCTTTTTTCCATAAATAATTTTATGCAGCAATTGATTAGTTTATGTTGGTAAATTTTTTTAATTGCTTGACATGGATGTTGGTAGTACATTTTTATCTTCATTGTTT